>VXBC01007854.1:45908-127707 GCA_013399945.1 Ploceus nigricollis | reverse complement strand
TTCTCCCTGGGGAGAAAGATTTGGAGGTGTTTGTGGACAAAAAGCTCAACAGAAGCTGGTAGTGTGCACATAACCCAGTAACCCAGAAAGCCAATCATACCCTGGACTGCATCACAGGAAGTGAGGGCAGCAGGGCAAGGGAGGTGATTCTGCCCCTCTGCTCTCATGAGACCCTACCCGGTGTGCTGCTTCCAACTCTGTGACCCCCGGCATAAGAAAGACATGGACCTATTAAAACAAGCCCAGAGACGGGGCACTGAGATGATCTCAGGGCTGGAACACCTCTCCTACAAAGACAGGCTGATGGAGTTGGGGATGTTTAACCTGGAGAAGAGAAGGCTCCAGGGAGACCTTAGAGCAGCCTTCCAATATCTAAGATGGGCCTACAAAAACAGATGGAGAGGGACTTCTGACAAGGGCATGTATTGACAGGACAAGAGAGAACGGCTTAGAATTGAAAGAGAGCAGGTTTAGATTAGATATTCAGAAGAAATTCTTTATTATGAGGGTGGTCAGGCACTGAAACAGGCTGTCCAGAGAAGCTGTGGATGCTCGTCCTGGAAGTGTTCAAGGCCAGGCTGAATGGGGTAAAAGGCGTCCCTACCCCACCTCTGGCAGAGGACTGGAATTAGATGATCTCTGAAGTCCCTCCCAGCTCAAACCATCCTATGATTTACAGGCTAAGAAAAAAGTCAAGATGGATGATGCTACAGCCATGCTCTATGACAATATACAGTACACACTGCAGTGTATCCACTGTATCTGATGCAACAGGAGGAGTAATAGAATGGATGAGGCCATGCTAGCTTGAGAACCACTTCCATTATTTTTTCTGGTTGTCTGTAGTACGTCTGGTAACTTCTCCCCAGGCCACTCATATACCTTTACACTGGCAGACATGGCTCAAGAATTTATCATGCTTCAATTGCACTAAAGCAACTTGAGTCACAAATTTTAATGAAATTTTAATGTGTGAACATCCTTGAAAAAGCAAACTAACATAAGAGCTCAAATCAATGGTTGAAAGACTCATGGAATGCATGCAGTCATAGAAAATCCTTCATTATTTAGCAGCACACATCCATAGTACATAATCTAAAAAAACAAGAGATGATTCCTGAAAACTACCACCATTGATTAGTAAGAAATCACACATACTACAAATGAGATAGCAACTAGTCAGAAACAACACTGCAAAGTAATTCTGATCAAAACAAAGATTAGCTAGCTAGTAGATGGATGAGTGGGGAGGGAAAGCGAGAATTTAATCTGAAACCAAAGGGAGAAAAAAATCCATTCTTTATGCTACTTACTCCTGTAGGCTGAAATATCAGTCCATCCACTTCATGGCTGACTTCTCTGGCAAAGTTTCCTTCCAGGAGCTGTAGAACAAAAGAGAAAGAAATCCTTTTTCCATAGAGAAATGCACATCAAAGTGAGTAGTAGTGGATTATATGCTACTACTGCAATCGTTTGCCACTAAACAGCTTATTTATGGTTTAATGTTAAAGCTTGGGAAATGTCAACACCAACAAAGTAGCAGTTTCTACAAAGAATACTCAAGGCTAGAAAATCCTTTGTCCAAAAACGAATACTTAGAAACCAAGATGATTCTATATACTAGAAAACTAAGAAATATAAATTTTAATACAGGAAACTACAGTCACTTGCGGGCAAATTAAAAATCCATTTGCCATTTTAACACACAAGTAGCACTTTAGATTGAACTTATTTCCTGAAAAATACTTCAGGACATCATTTGAAATTCATGTTTGACAGACTTCCTAACTATGGCATAAACCAGTTACACAGCTACATGACTGTAAGACCAACTCTTTGAATTAATTTCTACCCTGAATACAAATACTGAATATTCTATTTAATGCTTTCAAAGACTGTGAATTCTGTATGGAGGTAAATATATCCATCAAGATGGATTTACCAGAGAAAAAACATCTAATTAAACAAACTACTGAAACCAGCTAGTCAACAGTTAATGAGAATTGATGATATACTTCCATATTAAATTCTGACTTGCCTAAGGAAAAGCAAATAATCAAGGAGAATCACAACAGACAAGTAATGGCTAAAATTAGGAGAATTACCAAAATATCTCTTTATTAACTTCAATTTGTTTTACTGTTGAGATGAAGAATCTGAAGTTGTAGATACTTTTAGTAATATTTGAAAAAACTTTGGCGTAAAAGTAACCACACAGTGATAAAACATAGCAAATCCAGTATCAGTAAATCACAGTCAGTGTTAAAAGCATCATTTTGGCCTGGTCTGCTAATTTTGACCTACTTTCTTTCTAGAGCTCAACTTAATAACCTGCTGACCAAATTATGACTAAATTATTCAAATGAAGTCAATAAAGTATGAAAGGAGCTGAGAACTAATATTTGTATCCTACTACGGCTGCACAAGTAAAAGCAATGCAATTTTATGTTGCGTGGCTCAAAAGCCTGATGGCCAAATACTTCAAACAATAATGATTCTACATAGTTCACGTAAACCTGTAACTGTTTGCACAGAATGAGTGTGCAATCATTTTGCTATAAAAAGCTAGCTTTTTCTCTTACCCACTCATTAGCCTGTATTTGTGCCTATATCTCCAACAATGAAGAAACTTTTCACTATTCAACTTTTAGATACAATTTAACTGGAAAAAACATACTATGAGAGTACTCTCAAGCAGAAAATACTTTAAGAATATATAATTCTGAGTAAGAAACTATCCAATGAAACACAATTTTTCAGAAGAGAAAACCCATAACTGAAACTTGAAGCTGCACCTTGCTGTTATAACCTGTTGCTATCTTGAAATTTACAGCTGAAGTTCACAATGTAATGCATCTGCTACCATATGACTACACAAAATAACAATAAAATAATCCCAAATTCTTTCATAAATCTATTGTTAGTCTTTATTTTTATTGGAGCAATGAGTGCACTGGAAAAACATTTAAACACATGCCAAAAAGTTTTTAAAATAGTGGGGTTTTTAAATTTCTACACAAACTAAGTCTTCCATGGATCACTTGCAAGTTACTTAGCAGTTCCAAAACTGACTGACCAGTCACCTGTAATAAGAGTATGCTTCAAACTTACAAAAATGCACAAGACTGATTTCATTAAATTCAGGTACCAAAAAACCTCTCACTGAATAATGTTAATATCAAGGAATAATGATTTAAACAAAACAAACAAACAAAAAACCAAGCAAACAAAAACAAAACAGAAACTTCAAATTAGTTGAGACTACTTTTTATATATTTCTGACTAACTTATGAAAAGGCATTAACCAAAGTGGCAAAGAGAAAAATCAATCACCTCTATTTCTGCCTCTGCTTTTGAAGCTGTTAAGAGAATTACAATTTGAGGAGACAGTTACTTCGGTGTTGGAGCTTACAGAACTAAATTACGTACCCTATCCCAAAATAAAACTTAAGAATATAGAAACAATCTTCAAAGTTGGAGTATGTGCAAAAGCAAAAAATAATTATCATGCTGTTTGGCCTGCAACTCTCTCCACTCTGGTGAACATGTAGTTTTAGAAAACTACATTCAAGTACTATTACAACTTGAAAAATGGAGAGGAAAATATAAATTAAAATTTTTCCATTTCGGGAATACATTCTGATACTTTTCATTCACTACTTAGCCAGAATTACAAAATGTAATCTGTCCCATGAAGCTCCCACTCAGTTTCAGAGTCAAACATGTTCTGTTTCGAGGTCCACAGTGTTTTCACTAAGACAGCTCCTCCCAAGTGTCAATTAGACATCAAAGACAAAAGGATTTTAAATCCAGAGCAAGCCTCAACAGATAACTACACTTCTTTGTACTCCCAGTTATTCTGCTTTCGTTCTCCTTAGATCAATTACATGTATTTGAATGATAACACTCTCTCTAGAAAGGAATTTTGACTAGAAAGGATTAGCAGCTGGGGGGAGGGAATGGAGGAAGGAATACACATTTTCCCTGGCATTATTCCCATAAAAATTTTCTTGAGAATTAAACTCTTTAAAGGTTGTCTGTGAACAGCAGAATACACAGACATTGAATATTGCAGAAGGTTTGGAATGACACGGAAATGAGCAGAAAAGGAACGTGTGACATACAAGCAAGTATTTTTTACTCTAAAAAAGTTACATTTCTTCAGTTTATGAGCTTCAAATGCAAATATCATAGTTCATCTTTAAAAGAAGTTGTTCAATGTTCCACATGTTCAAATTTTTAATTAACTTGAACAGAATGGTCTTTTTTAATCGGCGCCATGATAAATGGCACACCTGCTTGACTGGGATGACTGCCATGGATCAGATAAAGTGCAATGCATCTCAATGACATTTTATAAAAGATGGGTAAATGATGCATGTGAACCAGCTCTTCTGGCATCCAATTCCATGTTTCCTCATGGCATTTATTTCCACCTGAGACCCCCTTTGTTCACTCCTTTCAGCTTCCTTCTTCCCCGTGAACACTGCAATAAGCCATATACTCATATTACAGTTTATTATTTAAAACTTTTCCTTTCATACTTTTCAACTAAATTTAAAATTTTTCCTACATCTAGTAACACTTCTCTAAGCAAAAGAATGGTATAATTGCATGGATTGAGTAGAGCTGTATGATGAGTAACAGGATTTCTCCTTGCTCCTTAACCACTGAGAAGAAGAGCGGCAAAAGAACACTAATAACTTGCTGAAGCTGATTTTGCTAAAACACTGAACCAGTCAGCAGCTCTTCTGTGGATAATTGAAAATTCACGCTTTAGAGATCTCTCTGTACTTATACCAACAAAGAAATCACTTTGCTCCTTCAGCAGGAAGGGGAGAAAATTTAGGTGCTTACAGATTCCATACAATGCTAGTAGGTTTTCATTAGTGTTTTGGTAATTCTGAGCCAAGACACATAATTCTATGAGTTCACAGATATTACATTACTCATAAAATAAATAAGTCCAGCAGGTACTACTGTGCCTTTTCTTTCCCCTTACCAAAAAAACCAAAAAATCTCATGGAAACACAACACAATGTCAGTTAGGAGGATTTTAAAATATAATGATGACTTTGCAAAGTCATACTGACTTTCAACAAAATAATTTTACTAAGGTCCTTGCACACACATCGCAATTATTGATCTCCTGTGTCACAATATGCAAATACTGCTAACCATTTAGTCTGTATTCCTGATTCAAAACTGACACTGCTTGCTAGCCTCCTGAAATACTTAGGTATAGAGAAAAAATCCCTTTGAATGTTATAATATAAGACAAATACATGTCCCTTTTCCTTGCTTTTTCAATTTCAGAACTGCTATATGCTTCACTTCAAGTCAAGACAGAAGAACTCTGCCAGATCCACCTTCAAATTACTGATCATCTGGACCTGTTCACTCTACAGAGAGCTGTAACAGGGAACACACTTCACTCTAAAGTATTAGTTACAAATAAATTATTAATTGAATTGCCAGTCAGCCAGAACATAAAACACCTTCATATATGGGCCTACTGTCATTCCTAACTTTACAGAGCCAGCATCTTCATCATCTTAGGTTTCAGTCCAACTTAAAGGACCATCTCTTTCTCCAAGGATGACAGCCCTCTCCACCAGCCTCAAAGAAATTCTCACATCCTGACAACTGTCGAGTTTTATAAACATGAGCTCATACATCTCTGTAGATAACCTACTACATCAATCTTCATAAATCCTCTTTTTGAATGACATCAGAAATCCCACAGAATTACTTTTATGCTAAGATCATTTAAAATAATGCAAAAGTAGTCTGGCTCAGATTCATCCCAACTATCACATTTCTCAAAAATAAATCAGTCTGTATCAGGCAATGATGGAGCTATCATCCAAACTACTAACATTCTAAACTCCAGCTTCCAAACAGTATATTTTGAAAAGGAGGCCTCCTGGGAAAGAACTAAGCATGCATTTGGTGGGGTATAAGCTTCCTTTCAGATGATACACAGGCTGCTGTGCAATGCTTCAAAATATTATCAAATGCAGCCGAATGTCAAGTGAGGGAAGTGGTCCTCTAAGCTACGGCTGTAGCTCCTTCCTCCTCACCAGGATCTTTCCAGTTTCCCCTGTCCTGCAGCATCACAACTTCTTTGGTTTGTTTTGTGTCTAAAAGCAGAGAAGGTATCAAGAACGGAACAGCTGCTTTCAGTCTCAAAGCAAAAAATCATCAAATAGCATATGAGTAACTATGTCATAGGGGAGAAAACCTTCATATATTATTTAAAAATTAAACCCAGAATCTCAAGCTTTCCACAAATAGAAGTTGGCTAGTTCACATTTTAACAGAAATAGAGCCCAAACCAAAGTGTTCAGAGAAGTTTTGACTTTGTTTCACTGACTGTATTACTACAAATACCTGATAAAACTTTCAAAACAAACTTTAGTAACTCTGGGGAATTAATGGTTTTGGGAATTAAAGGGAGCACACACCTTCTGAAGTATAGATTCAAAAAAGAAAAAAAAAAACAAAAACAAACACACGAAACTCAATCCACGCAGACTTTTATCTTTTTCACATTCAGGATACCAACAACTCATCTAACATTGCATTGCAAGTAAAACAGCTGATTGAAACAAACCTAGTGTAAATTAACAATCTGGGGACAGATGGGAGAGGATCAAAGACAGATCTCTGGCAGTCCTATTGCTTCCTATCCTCCCTTCTCCAAACCAGACATAATCTGGATCGCCATTTCAGACTAACTTTCAGACAGCTATGAGGATGAAACCTTCTCCTCTCACGCATATTTAAGTTCCTCTTCAAGTGATATGCTCAAGTGCCAAGTAATTTATTTAGAAAGCTCTGCAATCTCAAATTACAGCACGCTGTGATGGAGAACCACAACCTTCATTAAGCTGTCCAACGAAGTACTGCTTGTGCAATTAAAATATTAATTCCTATTTCTCAGCAATTTTTTTTCTTTCTTCAACTTTTCTTCCTTGCTCCTCTTTTTAGACTCTGACCAAGACATCTCTTAGAGGATTTTTTTAGAAACAAGGTTCACATTTCAAACATTTCACAAGGAAGCAGATGTAACTCTTCAAATATTTCAATGTGTCCTCAAAAGATATCCCACAGACACCATTTTTTAATCAAATGAAAGCATGCCGTTTAGACTAGACAGAATATTCCAGAAGGGCCACAGCAGAAAGAAAAAATGCACTCCCTGTTCTCTTTCACAGGAGTCTCCTTTCAAGGAGATCTCTGCATACTTGAGCACTTGCCAAAGTATTTGACCAGTCAATGGCTTATTACAACTGGTTGCTTGCCTCAAAGTGGCTCCCTCCAAGTAACTCTGAAGATCCTGAAATCACAGCCCATGGTCTCAGGAATGTGACTTAACAATGGGCATAAAGTAAAGATTTCTGCTTCATTGTTAATATTCATTTTCCTCTCAAAACCACAAGTGATCTCTCATTTATATGATTTCAAGTTTTCCTCCAAATGACCTACAAAAATGTTGAAAAGCAGATTTTAAATAATTTAACATGACCTGGTTTCTCCTGCATCAGTCTCATTTCCTAATCAAAATATGATATGCTACCTTACATCAAATAAATGGGGTAATAACAGTACCAGTTGAAGTGTATCAGGGTAATGTCCAATTCTATAATGCATCCTCCTTCATTAGTCATTGTATTTAGCTATATTTATCTTACCAGCAATAAAATGCAAGAAAGAAAATGCATCATAATAACTGAGAGTACAGGCAGAAAACCACAGCTTACACTAAATATTCTTAAGCTAATATGCTAAGAAAAAATCATGAAGTAATAAAATATTGCCTGGCCCATGTCAATGATCTAAAATATGCATAAAGGAAAAGTAGGATCAAAAACTGTAGAAAATAAATTAAAATCTGAGCTCTCTAAGAAGTAATTGCTTAAAGAAGTTTCCTATGCTAATTAGGAACAAACAAATATTGAAGATAACTGCTACACTTTTAGTAAACCAGTGAAATAATCTACTTTGCCCTAACTGCATAAGGAACACAAAGTATAAACTTCTCACTTGCTCATTACTTAAAAAGAAATTTCATGCTTTTGGGCTGTAAAATCAGGGCTGTAAAACTGTATGAAAATCCTTTAAAAAATTCATGCTTAAAGTTCAAATCCTAGCTTTCACACAGCTATCCAACTCAAGATGCTAATTCTAGACAAAAACAAAGAAAAGCTGCAAACATTATTGTGTCTGTATGAACACGTACATATTGAAAGTACTTGATGTCAACCAGTAACCGAGTAACTAAACAAAAAGAGTAAAAGTAAACTCTCAAGGTTCACCTGTTTAATGAAATCATCACTATTTTCAACTGTGTAATCTCCGGCAACAGCTGAATCATATGGTGATGAAAAATATATCAAATGACTGTGTAAAGACGCATAGGAATTTTTTCAGTTGATAAAATTTAAAAATATATACTTTTTATAAAATATTATTTTATGGAAAGCCTTTCAATTTGTTAATTTACTACAAGCTCTGAAATCAATCATACTGAAAGACTAAAAATAACCTCTTTACCAAGTTAATCATACAGAACATTTTGGCTAAAAAGACATGAAAAACACCTAATTATGGCAATAGATTTGTTCCCTATAAGAATGAAAGCAGATAATGGCAGCATTGTGAGACTGATGTTCACTAATATGATCAAGAGACTAATTATTATCCATGAATCATTTGTAGCATTCAAAACTTGATTAATGTCAGGTCAAGTTTAACATGTGATAGGTTTTATTAGTAATGCTCAGCTATCCCACAGCTTGTCAATGTACACGAGTGCCATCTGTTAGGTGTAGGAATAGCCAACAGCCACAACAAAAACACATTGGCAACAACTGGTCACTGAAGTATGTTTTAAGAATTCCATAAGGAATACCCTAATAATTTTAAACACACTAGACCAGAATCCAGTACTAAAGACCTGCTAAAGATAGGAAACTTGTAGCCCAAAAAAAAGTGAGCACGGGAGGCACGTTTCTCTCTTTTGAAAGGTCAATCGAAGGTATGTTTAATAATACTGAATACTTCACAGTCTGACCAGTTTCTAGCAACAAATATTTTTTTGCAAGAGGAGTATGCGTAGCTTCCTCTCTACACTCCTCCATGGACATTTAGCAAGCATTCCTGTAGAGAATACACTGTTTTACCCTTTTGAGCATCGCTCATGGTATTCAAATACATATGGTCCTAATGGCTCATCTAGCAAAACACTGTTAGAGGACGCTTAATCCAAAATTCATATTCCACAAAAAAACATTCACTGACAGCCTTCCATTTGTTTTAATTACAGATAATGGCAAGAAGAAATCCTTTTGTGGGAGGGTCACGTTCTAGTATTTCCCAGCACTTTGTGGAGGTCAGATTTACCAGGGGTCACCTCTCCCATGCACAGCCCACTATAACAGGACAGGAAGTCACCTGGGCACTTCCAATGAACCTCCACAAGCTCTGCACAAGTAACAGTGTGAGCAGCAAGGCTGAAATAACGTGAAGTGGCAACAGACAGGTGCATGCACAGAGAGGAAGGAAGGTGACCTAATTCTGGGTTTGCTCTAGCCACTATGTATGCTCCTCTGTCTACAACTAGTTAGAAACTCAGCAGGAGCATTGAAAGAAACATTTACTTATCACTACAACAGCCCTCTCAGACGTATTATAAACATATTCTCATTTGATGGCCCTCTTGCATTCCAAGTGGATGAAGCTGAAAGGCTGTGGACTAGGCTGCCACTGGTCCTGCAGTCTGCACTCTTGCTCCAAGTATTCTGTTTCCTGATGAAAAGTGTGATGTGCAGGGCTCCCAGACTCCTTTGTGTCAAAGTCAAATATGCAAAAGTCAAATATGCTGAAGATTTAATGCTAGTCAGCAGACCATAGACCAAAAATAACATAATTCCAAGAACCACAACTACTGCAGAGTGTCTTCCTCAACAATTACCTTTTATAATTTCACAGTCAGCGACTGAGAAGGGCCCAAACTACTAGTCATTAGCATTCTAATGACACCACTATTCATTATCCTTTAGAACAGCAATTCTGCAGAAAAGTCTTCAATGGAGTCCACATATTTTTTCCAGTAGAGGAAGGCAGTAGAAACTCCAGTTTATACTCATGGGATAGGGAATGAGCAACACCTCCAAGCAAGAAAGCCAAAGAGATTCAAACCTTCTCTCTGTAGCTTGCTTTGTGCTATGATGCACCTCTTAGGAAAAAGTGTGTTGGGATGCAACCTTGGATGTTAAAGTCTAAGAACCACACTAGCTTGATTTCACTACCCAGCCACATAGGAAAAAAATGCTATTGTGAACAAGAGTAAAATACATTGTGAGGGTGGCAAGGAATCAAGTTTGATGGTTCTAATTTTTTTTTAATATCCTCTTGGTTTTGCAGCTAATTCATTAACAGCACTCTTCAAATATGCTAATAACACTAGCTGTATGTCATGTTTCTTAATTATTTGGAGACATCTTAGAAAAACTTAGAGCATGCTACAGTAAGAGCCCCACTGACCTATCACCCATGTGTTGGTTCTGAGTGAACAACTCCAAAGGTTACACACCTAATATATTCAAAACAATACCCAAGAATAACATAAGCACTATGTGTGTTAATGATGAATTTGACAGCACATCTGCATTCCTGAATTCAAAATAAGCATAAGGCATTTCTCACTGTCAATCTCTTCTCAGAAGCACAATTGAGAAACTGACATCAATTAACTATGATGTTTCCAAATGCTTCTTTCAAATAAGAGAAATAAGCTCCTCCAAGAAACTCTAATTTACTTTTGTGATAGCTTCAAAATTAGAGAAACGTGGACTCCTCAAAGCTTTGTGGGAATGACTCTGCCAAACAGCAATATTTCATATTTATTTTTCCTGATGAAGAAATAGCAACATATTTCATGGCTTGGCCATTTCATGTTCTGTGCTCTTCACAGTTCTCTGTTTCGAACTGCACGGTGCCTTCATTTTCTTTCTTTTAGGCATGGGGTGTGTTGCCCACATCACTCCCCCCATGCTCTCCTACCTGGCAGAACACATCCATCTGAGATTACAGTCGTGCTTGAGCTGGAGGAGATTTAACAGGTTCCACTAGCAAATGCTTTGATCTATTTACACATTAGCTGCAATCTATGACATTCCTGAATGGATGAAAGATGCTCGGTAAAGTCTGCAATGTCTTCAACTGAGCAAGCCTCTCATTACACTGATGCTTGCAAGCTACTTAATACTCTGGGTTTGACCAAATACTACATTCAATAGTAGTTCTGATGTCAAAGGACAGAATGGCACTGGGTTGAGTACAATGGGCCTGAATGATCTTCCACTATTATATACTTTATAAGGTTTATCTGTTATCCAGCCCGTGCGTAAATCTGTTATCCAGCACCTGTATAAACGGTTCCAACATAGTCTGGTCTCTGGTTGCCAAAATCATGGATAGGTCTGTTTTAATTAAGTCAGATAATTGAGGATTTTATTTTATTAAGCATTTCTAATAAGACTTGTCAACAAAGACAAAACTGTATATACAATAATTCAGTCAGACACAAAACTGATATACAAGAACATAATGTTTTCATACATTTACTGTTACAATTCCTGATTCAAACTGGGCTATATTTTATACTGGGCCTGAAGCATTGATTATTAACACAAAAATTAAGGTTTAACTTTATATTCTGGATGTTTAAAAAAATTGGATTCTTCTGCTATGCAATGGCACTTGAGGGCTTTATTTGCAACAAAGTTGCAATTAAAACTGTAAAGCCATAATAGCAAAATGCTAAGATTTTGTAATTTCTTTATTTTAAAGATTAATTTTGTTCAAGGTCTGGTTTTGGGGTTTTTTCTCAAAATTGAGCATATTACAAGAAAGGAAACAGCTAGCAGCCATGTCCTATAATCTTGCATCATAATAAATTGCTTTAAATTTCACCCCATCTTTACCATTTTCTTTGTGCTTTTATTCATTTTATCCAAACTAAGCGCATGTCTCTTGAACGTCATTCCAATAGGAGAAGGCTGATGGCTTCCCTGTGGAGCTGCATTGCCAGAAGGCAGTTTGGAAAGTGACAGGCTGTGAAGTGGCACAATGGACAATATTAAACAGTTGCCCCTCAATTAATGAGTGGACTGACCCACTTAGTTACCACAGCTGAGTCTTCTAACTAATTCAGAAGATATCAAATATACAATTCAATTGTCCAAACTGGCATACCAATTGGTAATTAGGTCCAAACAGATTTGCATTTCCCTCATTTGGTAATACACCATAAAACTGAAAGAAGAAATCATTGTTAAAAATACTTTTCCTACTTAGAAAGGTATAGAGTATTTCCATTGTACAAAATATAGAAGAAATAATTTACAAAAATGTTAGAATGTTCAAATCTAATGTTAAAGTGTTAAAAGCTAAGCTGGATATGTACTGTCCTGATGTTTAAACTTACAATGTGCACCAAGTAGAGCACTTCATCCATAAGCCTTTATTTTTCCACTAGTTTCAATGCTTTCTTTCTCACACGATAGTTTGACAAGTCAGATTTTAATTACATATTCCACATCTGAATCATTCCACATTAATTTAATTTGTACCACTAGCAATATCTAACATGGGCCACAAGTTATGAAAATAATCCTTCATGGAAATATCCAAACTCTTTGTTTTAACTTCAGATCACTTTCTGAAAAATGTGAAAGGTAACTAATGTATGAATAATTTCTTAAACAAAAAGAAAAAAACTTCCTTCCTAACCAAAATACTACTGTGCTGAAATATTATACCTGACCTTCAACATCATAAATAATAATAACCAAAAGCAAGTAACCTAATCCTCTTCTGTTTACTCCAGGAAACAAACACAGATTCTTCTTCGTTAATGGGTCTCCTTAAGTGACTCCAGCAAAGCAAGGAGGCTGAGAAGTTAGCCACAGCTGAGTCAGTGTTTGCCCTAGCCTGAGGGAACCCAAATCTAAGCAAGTAGCTGCTGCCTCCTGTCCCACAGAAAGCAAAGGAACAGTCAGAGGCAGCTGGACATCCCACCAGCACTGGCCTACAAAGCCTCTGCTACCCTCAACCTCCCACTGACAGAAATTATGTTTACCGAATAGTATTCACATCATTGTAGTGCTGCAGCTGGCTGCATGAAACAGCTGCAGTTCAAGCACTGAATTTCAAGGGGCAGTAACCTACATTCAGCTCAAGATCTGCAGTTTAGTCACCAATTTCATCTTACAATTTGCAAAGCTTCCACTTGGGCTGACTGGCTGTACTTACCTTTACAATTCACGTGGTAAAATAACTTTGAACAATCAGGCTGAAGTACTACATGCTGGGATATAAGACAGCTGCCAAGTGACGATTTCAAATTCTAGTATAAGAATAAGGTAACTGTCGCCCTGTTCTTTTAAAAGTTTTAAAGTTCTTTTAAAATTCTTCTAAGCCTTCTGATGTTTACATTTTTGTAATGGAGTTTCTCACATACTTTTCATATAAAAATAGATTGTTTGCATTCTTCTCTGGAGGAGGAGAGAATTTGATGGACTGCTGGTTTGACCAGAGTGGTTGGAGAGGTGGCAATTTCATCCTCCAATCCATGGTCACCTTTGGAAATCTTTAAATACGAGGTCTCAAAATAAACCTCTGCCTTTCCAATTCTGTGTGTGCGTATCTTTCGTTTCATGTCGTAGTGCGACAGGTAACATCTTTGCAGCTTCTCTTTCTCTATTTGTTTACTGAGTTCCTCAGGTCAATGATTATTTGTGTTTACAGGAAGAAAAACACGCCAAAAAGAAGATTTAAGTGAAGGTTACACCAGCACAAAAGCATCTAAGGGTGGAATAATGCTTTTACACCATTAAACTTTCCATTCTTGGGGAGATGGAACAGGAGTAATTGAGGAAGAAATGTAAGAAATGAAGAAATAAAAACAAACAGAAACAAATGGTAGAGGAGACATGGGTTAGAAGACAATTAAAAGGTGATTAGATGATAAATAGGCCAAAACCTTGGAATGGAACAGATGGAGTGAGGAATATGATGTAGGCCAGATATGAAGAATGGCTGCCAACTCTAGGTCAGGAAAGGCAGGATTGAAAGGTGAGCTGATCAAACTACTCCTGAAGGCATAGAAAATCAAAACAAAAATAAAAACAGAGGAAACAAGTCTTCTTGGCAATAAAAAACCTCCAGATGGTAACATTCCCTCTCCACTGAGATGGGGAATTCAAGATCTTCAATAAATACACAGCATATTTGACACTTCTGGAACCACCACTGTTGCCATGCAATTCTTCTGTCTTCTGTCCCATGACTGCAAAGCTTCTCCACATGTTGTCTGTAGGCAACTTGGAGATATAAGACAGGGCCTTGTCATTTTCAGTCAGTTTTGGTTAACAGCTCTTTTGGCAGACACAGATGAGCAATGTCTGCATATTCTGTCCTTTATCAGGGTTCATTCTTTCAGGGCATGCAAATACTAGCTTATAGCTGCCTCAGCTGCCTGCAAAATACATGAACATCAGAAAAGCGTGCACTTACACATCCTCCTGCATCATCAGAAGTCCACAGATGCAATTTTTCAAAGCAAATCATCTCAACAGGAGCTATACCTTTATTGGTATAAGCTCTAAACATTCCACCTCTCCCAACTGCAACAAAAGCAGTTTTAAAAAGTAAAAACAAAAATCCAAACGTCAAATAAACAAGGAGAACAAAGTAAGTCACCTGTCAGTTCACAGATTTGACTGAAAACTTTTAAAAGGATCCTAGACCATTTAATCTTCTAACAGAGATTACCTTCTCTCTAATCCCTCTAGGACAAGCTGTCATTTTAAAACCAGATAATAGTCTAAGAACTGACAAGTCATTGACATACAGTGTGCTAACATTTGCAAAAGGTTGTTCATTTGACCTGTATCATTGTTTAACCTTTAGCCCTTTTGTTCCATTGAGAATGATGGGCACAATTCTCCATGGGACCACAGACTGCACAGAAAGGAACTTTTTTCCTACTCCTGCTATACAGAATTTTCAGTAGACAATGGGCTTTAGTGATGACATCCAGACTGAGACTGTCCACACAAAAAAGCCTTGCAAGAGAACTGTGAATTGGTTTAAGCAAGGAAAGCCAAGAGTTGAACAACTTCCAAGAATATAATTATTTCTATGCACCTGTACTTCCTGCTCAATATCATGAAAATAAAGACTTGCTGAAAAGCCTAATATTCCTGTAAATACAAGGCCATGGTTCAAAGCCTAAGAGTACGAAGCATTTAAAGCACTAACCTAAAACTCAACTTCTTCCACTGACTGCTGCAATCCTTAGACAATGGGTGGGAGAATTTGACCATATCATCTCCTTGAATTCTGATCCAAATCAATAGATGCAAAGAAAGCAAGCTATGCAGCAAAAGTGACCAATCATGCAAGTGTTATGACAAACACCAAAAATTCAACTTTGTTCAGAAATGTCTAAGAGAACCTGGAAGTTACATTAAAAGTTACATTAAAAGGAAGTTCCTAGCTAACACTAAAATACTAATCTGTGTTTAATTGATTACAGAGGAAAAAAACTTTAGTGATACTTTCTTCATCAATATCAGAATTCAACAAGGCAATATTTTTAGAGATTCTGAGAATACACAACTTGCTCCCCATTGATTGTTTGTTTCTTTTGTCTTACCACTAAAACTCAGTCTTACAAAAAATAAAAGTCCATCCAAACATCTTAAAATAACACTGAAGGCAATATTATAAAGACACAGCCCTTATTTCCAAAATCCAAAACTAAATCTCAAGACACAACTACAAACGCTGCCATACTTTATAATTGCACTTTAAAAGTACATTTCCTTTCACAGTAAATTGATTTCCAGATTTAAAAAAAAAAAAAAAAAAAATCAGTCAGTACCTAACTCTGGTATTAAAATTCCAAATCCATAACTCGAAGAACATTTTCATTAGCGGATGTATTATATAACATGGCACAAAGTTTACTGCTGTTTCAAGTAATTGCTTCCACTTTTTCACTGAAAATAACTAAGTCTACATGGAAAACACCCATTTTTTCTGGTATAATTAAAAGTTTTAGCCACTTTTCCTGCTATTAAATATAGCAGTGAGGCTCCTAGCCTTTTGAGTAATCTTCCTACCGTCCACACAATCTAACACACATTTACTGATACATTATTTTTAATAAAAAGAACAGAATGGAATGTCTTAACTCAGATCACAGAAAGGAATTATGGAGGGAGGCTGTGAAAAAGAGGTCTAGAGCATTCTCTTGTGAAGTTCAAACTGCATCCTGACAACATGTTTGAAAAATTAAAGCTTCTCAAAACAAAAATAGGATGTGATGAAGTACACTTGATTCTTTTCTTGATCCCAAGCAAACCCCTGCTACACTGAAAAAAAAACAAACCAAAAAAACCCAAAAAATACCCCAAGCAATTCCAAATCATACTCCTAAAGTTTTGATGAAACTTATTCTGACAAGGTATGTAGTTTTTCAGTCTTGAATATGCTGGTGCAATCAGAGAGCCATCTTATCTGTATCCAAGGACTGCTACCTTAATTGATCTTTGAAAACAACAAGCCTCGGGGGTGACTTAAGAAGCCACATCTTCTCTCAGTGACATACACTGGGAAGAAAGTAGGGAAGAAACCAAGGCTTAAAAATATCACAGCTTTTCTGAGACCACTCAAGGGTGTAAATCTTTAAGGATCTTGTGGTGGTTTTAGCCCAGCCAGCAACTAAGCACCACAAAGCTGCTCATTACAGTCAAGAAAGGAAGGATCGTGTTAGGTCCTTTCTAAAGATGAAAGGATCCAACTCTTCTTGGAAAAGAAAAGCAAAACGTCTAATTGAACATAAGGAGAAGATCTACCTAAGCAGGTCCCACTTGTCATCCTTTAGGATCCATTCAGCAGCACCTGTCTCTGGAGAGGGATTGATGGATATGAACAGACTTAGAGGATAGAAGGAATTTCCTTGTTTTCCTGCAGACCTTGCTGTCCTGCACATAGAGCTGGCAAACCCTCTCAAGACATTCATGATTGATGCAAGAGGAAGTCTGCTTGCTTTTTCAGCTATACTGATGAGTTATTCATCACTACATTGGTTGCTATAGTTGCAAAGATGACTAAATAAAAATAGGATAAAAATCCTTTGGGCAAAACAATACTATTTTTAAATAGTCTTTTTTCAGAATAGAGCAATGCTTCAATAGACTGGACTATTGCTTATAGTCTATTCTGACCATACATAATGAAAAATTCACAAAGTTATGATGAATATGAAAATGCAAGCCTTTTTTCATTATCCTAAGGAAGTGTTACAGGAATCATACTCATCAAGTTCACAGAAGTAATGAAATGAAAAAGGTATTTTGAGGTAAGAGCAACAATAATTCTTAGTTTATATATTGATCTTTTGAGAATATATTTTTATGAATACTATTCTTTTGAGCAGATATAGATTTGAAATCTATTTTGAACCGATAATTATTTCTCTTAAGTGTTTACCAATATTGCCTTAGATAAAACTCCACATCAATACTGGTACTGCTACCTAAAATTCCTTACAGTTATCATAGGGCATACAAACAATTCTCAAATATTGACATAAAACTTCTTGCTTATTGAAAACAATGATCAAGCCTCCTAAGAAGCTTTCTGTTGTAAGAGTAGTAAAAAGAACATCTTATCTTTCACTAGGTAAGACTGATTTAAATGAGGACAAAAATACCCTATAAAGTACATTGTACATAAAGAAAAATGTGTAACCTAAACTCCAAAATGTAGAAGGCTTCAGAGTCTGTCATGATTGACACTTAAAACATCTACCTCAAACCAATCAAAAAAAAAAAAATCCAAGGAAAAAACACCAAAGAAGCCCAATATCCCAAATATCCCAAAATTCATATAGATATGAATATCTATACTCAAAAATGAGTATAGATATTCATATCTCAAAGATGCTTTTAAGGTGGTGGTAACACATTAGGGTAAAAAATTGTTGACTGAACTGCATTTGAAACACAAGCATCTCAAATGCAGATTGCAATGGTCTTAAAATTTTACCTGGTACTTCAGATTTATTGATAGCTTCAAAAACTGTTTTCTAAAAGCCTGAGGTAAGTAATAAAACAAAAAATCCCACTTTTCAGAATATCCCAAGCTGCCAGTCACCCCACAACAATTGCTGAACATTTGGTTAACAGAGGAACTCACTGGAAGACACAACAAAAATGCTGAGGGAAAACCTATACCTACCACTGTTATACAGCCTCCAGTACCACAACATAAAACAACTGAAATCAAGCTTACCTTTCTGGAAGTGTAGATGTCGAAAAATGGTTTGTTTCGAACACTGAACGGTTCCTGTGCTTTGTCAATGAGACCACTTTTCATCTTTTCATGTCGTGGAAATATAATCTCTTTCTCTATACATGCAAGTCGAACATTAAAATCGCAGTCTCCAACAGGCTGTCCCTACCAAGTTACAAAAACCAGTATTAAAATCAAACACCAAATTATTTGAACAATCTAAGTTTTTCTAACACAATATTTAGAAAATTACAGATACATAGAAGTATTATCAAGTTACTAAATTTTTCCCAAATGTGTGGTTTTCAAGCATTTTTTCCCAGGCTATAAGAGGTTTAACCAAATCAAAGTTCACAGAAAGCTAGAAACCTGTAATATGCATTCAAGCATACACAAATTAAACACCTAAACACCTTTAAAGTTAAGTAAAATAATTTAAATACTCCCTAATTATAGCTTTTATATGGCAGCTACAATTCTCCACATAGCTTTCCTCTGAAGTCATTTCGATCATTTTGTTCACAATACTTTTAATGACAAAGCAACAAGATTTACACATTTAAGTGAACTCCTTGCTCCGAGTGTAGTATATTGATGCCTTGAAAGAAACATTAATTAATGTTCCTTTTTCTGTCACAGAAAAGAGAAAAATAGGTGCAGTTGGAAAATATGCCAATAAACAATGGCTACAAAAACCTGCAAGATATTGGATGGCTCAGTCACAAAAAGGCAGTAAAACCCTTCGCTAAGCCTCAGCAGCATGTCCTGACCTTTCAAGACCTGAAATAAACCAGCAGCTTTACATTGCTCTTTCTACATTTGGTGCATTGCACCAGATCGGTATGAATGTTCAAAATGCGCATTTGTCAGATAAGTAATGGCTTGTAATAGAGTTCATTATATTTTGAGCATTAGATAGTGAGGAAAACACGCTATGGATATCACTAGAACAAAATAAGCAACTGTCAACTAATAAATTCTAAAGCTTGTTTCAATCAGAGGTGTCACTTTCACAGCAATGAGACACAAAACTCGTAGATTTGCATTGTTACAAGTGCAATTAAGCACTGAAAGTTATCTACATGAGATCAGCCCTCATTTTGCCATTTATACATTTATACAAGAAAATAATTTTCAAAACCTATTCCTTTCATGGCCTACAGGGAATTAGCTCACAGAGCCTTGGCTTGCAAACCAGAATTTTTCAAAAATTGAAAGCAACGAGCAAAGGAAACTGGGAAGACATGGGACTCAAATCATCAGTGGCAGCAGTACAGCTGAGCAGAAGAACTGGCTACCAGGTACCTCCTGTACTAAAGGTGGCTCAAAGGGAAAAAGTACTGCTTCAACATGCATCAGAGAGGATCTGAAGTGGTCAACTGGAAAGAAGGCCAAAAAAATAAATGGCAAAATGACATTCTGATGAGGCATACAAAGGTAAGAGAGCAAATAGTATCTGAACAGGTATCTCAATTAGAAGAAAAACAGAGTGCCAATTTTTAATAACATGAATTTAATCAGTTCTTTCCAAAATCTTTGACATTTCATGCTCCTAAAGTGGTATTATGCTTGTCTTACATTACTTTGCTAGCATTAGAACCTACTAGACCCCTATCATAAGTCCTCAGTTGTTCATGGCAACAGCTTTAAGAATTATGCATTGCTCCCATACGACACGCAACTCACAACCATTTTCTTTTAGGACTCTGCTTCAGTCTACATAAGAGCAAGCAGCACAGCCACCATCACTCTGTGGGGAAGCACATCTTGTACAAAGCCTGTGGCAGACACCATGGGTGAAATGTTTCCTAATCTCTGCTCACTGATCCATGCTTGTGAAGAAGAAAGCTTAGCTGGCTGTTAATGTTGCCTTCAGTGTTGTCCTCCTTTCAAACATGAAGGTGTTATCAGTAAAGAGCTGTTCAAATGAATGGAAAATTAAGAGTATGGAAAAATTGAAGGGGCAGGAGAGTGGTTTACTCTTTATTAATTTCCCACAGAATACAGATGCATGATCTACAGATTTTTAAGTGCCACAGACAAAATGTTGGAAAAAATCAATCTTTCCTTCCTTCTTTTTTTCCTTCCTTTCTTTCTCCCTGTATGTACAGCATACTTGAGTACTAATCTATACAGTGACTGAGCTTGTCCTGGCTTGTACATGTAATTAAAAGAGAAAACACATCTCAACCCCTGTAACAACTGACTGAAGAACTGACTGAAGAATTCTTTCCTGGGAAATGTGTATATATATTTTTTATAACTTCAAAGAACCCCATAATTCTCTAGGTAGATTTCAGCAAGATCTAGTGCACATGCTTTCTTCCCTATAGTATCTTTTCCATTCAGTCACATTTTATTAGTAGGTCTGAAAGAGCAAATTAATTAATTAATATTTCACACATTTGAGCTTCCAATAAGCCAATAAGCAGTTTGGTTATTTAGAAAGCTTTTTTAAAATGACTCCTTCAAAAACTGGTTTTGTACAGTGATTTAAATTTATTTCCATCCATAAACAGTTAAATTAAAAGCTGAGGCAACTTCATATGCACCATAAACCAGCTGAATCACTTTCTTTTCCTTAAAATATTCCTTTCACTTTTCTCATCTACTTGGAACTAATTATTTCCTGCAGTTCTGCCAATCATATATTTCTATTTTAAAGCTTGTTAAGTAGAAGGGTATATTACAACTAGGTTCCATCAAATAAAGGTCAAAGCTAGGTTGACATAAGATCATATGAGAAAGGAAAACACAGACAATGCTGCCAAGCTACTTCCTCATAAGACTAGTAAACTAAGAAGTCAAAGAGCGTTTCATTCTTACAAAAGCATAGGACATTAGCAAAAAGAAAATTAGCACATAATTGAATTTAAGTCAAGGACATACTGAATAAAAGCAATATTGTAGGAGAGTGGCTCTTTCTTTGTTATTAGACATTTCCCATAATTACAAAAAATGTTGCTAATATACAACGCATTTATCCCAGACATAGCCAAAATCTTGAAGTGATAAAATTCTTAGCTTTTAGCAAATAAGTAGGAGGGTAATGTAGGCTGCAATAAATAATTCAGAGACCTTGACAAAACCAGGAAGAGATTATTTAGTGTATAAAGCACACATTTAATAATTGTCAAAAACCAAGACATTGATGCATATATAATCTAAACCCAGGCATTAAGTAATAGCATGTTTTAGACAATACAGACGTTTTACTAACTTAAGCATTCAGATAATTAAGATCTTATTCCAATATGTAGGTTTTTACTTGTCTGAGAAGGATGAGGGTCACTACTGCTTGACAGCATAGTTACTGAAGTACATTAAATTTTAATTCCTGTTCTAGACATTTTTAACCTAAAATAATTTTGTTTTACCCTTTGCTAACACACTTAACAAGTAGCATGTATCTCCTACCTATGATAGAAAGTTACACTTCCCTCTCACTGTAAATAAAATGCATCCTAAAGCAAAATATCATTTAGATAAGCCTTAAGAGAAGAGTCATCTGTTGAATCAACACCTCTTCCTCGAGCAACTGAGCTTTCTTCACCTGTTGAAACTCTGTGCATTGCACTAAGGTCACAGCATGGAGTGGGCTTGCAAAATATGATTTTGATGTTAAAACATCCTCCACACAACTTCAAAACATAAGATGAAATTTCTACTGAACTTTGAAATCCACCCAGGACTCAACATTTCTAAATTTAAACTCTCGTTCTTTCAAATTAACTTCTCAACAGGAATCGTACAAAACAAGTCACATAAGAATCACAAAAAAAAATGGGTTTAAAAACACTGAAAAACAGGGCCTGCAGCTCATTTAATATCCATTGTCTTGAGCAGATGGGGGAAGGCAATTTATCTGCTGAATGGAGATTAGAAAAAACCAAAGGAAAAAAAAAAGAAAATAAAAAAATGCTACCACCAAAAATACCCATCCACCCAACAAGACCAGTCCCTCTAACAATGCTCCAAATGGGTGCCAGAAGACAGAATTTGGACAAGTGTCAGACTGTGCTCCTGCCTTCCACCCAGTTCACAGAGACCTCAGCGTTGAAGTCACAAACTCATGCTACATCAGGTGAGGAACTCAAATCCCAGGTCATTACATATGACCATATATCCAGCAAGATGGCAGGAGTGGCTCAAATGGGGATAAGAGGCTAACGTGATTTCTGTTGCACATCCTGCCTCTCTCTCCACAAGGAGAAAGGTATCCCTGAGGATCTACCATCACCCTCCACATTTGAGTTTCCCTTCCCCTGTGTCTCTAAGGTTACCTTGTGGCCACAGCTCAGCAAATTCCATAAGCTTTACACGGAAAGTCCTTTACCTAGATGGATGCAGTGAACACACCATGCTACGCAGGCACCAAATTCCATAAAAGTACTTCATCTTTGATTTTGGTATTTATGTGTTTTTTTCCACAATGCAGCTATAGTAAAAAGAAAAATTATGTCTGGACCTCTGCACACAGCTGATAACCAGCATGGTCCAGGATAAACTGAGAATATTTATTCTTTTCTTCCATGAGATATGGCTGAAGTGTACCCACCAGCAAAGCATGCTTCATTTGCTTCTCCAGGGCAGTACCTGAGATATGAATAATTCAGCACACACACACAGATATACGTCCATGCACGTCTTCACTTACTGAGCCAGAGCAGAACATATGTCAGAACTGTCTTAGCTTTCATGATTTTGAGAGAAGAATAAAGAATAAGCTCAGCCTGATATTCCACCCTGTGTTTAACGTTATTATCGACAATTCAAGGCACCCACAGCTGACATCTGTACTGCCAATGAAAGCCCATTATTAGTTTTCCCAACTTCTGAAGACCACGCAGTCTAATATTTTTAGTTTTATATTAATGATCTGGCACATATTTCTTCTGACCATGGTTTTATAGATGCTGCTTTTTTTTGTACACATAGCTTAATATACAAACAATCTAAAAGTGCTGTTTGAGTTTCCAAATAAGATTATTATTACATTCAATGCCTAAAAGGCTTTTTGCATTTCCTATGAAGTTTTCTTTTTGAAGCAGGATTAAAAGTAAAGTATTAGAAAAATGAAAAATTGTATAGAATTATATTCCTTAAGTTCTTTATTTCTATAAGGCAAAAGGCATGACAATCAACAGAATCTAAAAATTCATTTTAAAATTTTGGCAGTTATCTAACTTTAAAATGTTGGGGGTCTTCTAACTTTATTCACTCAAATATTCAAAACATGTATGACAAGGGCAAAGAATTCAGCAGTTTCAAAAGGTTTCTAAAGTTTATCTTAGCATCAACGAGGTACAGCATGTGAAATACTATTTCAATTGTAATAGTACAACCAGTGTGCTGAAGAAACATGATTACAATTTATATGTTGTTGTTTTGTACAACGGAATATTGCTCTGATTTACCACAGAACAAAAATTGTTTGAAGAATCTGACCTATTAAAAATACTGCTTGAGACATATATTAAATTACTGGTATTTCCTTAAAAAATAATCACTGAAAATAATTTTAAAATGTGCAAAGGAAAGAAGTTAGTAGCCAATGGATAACACCAAGGTCTAACAGAACATACATATATAGCTCCATGGGTTTTTTTTATTCGTAAACATAACTTGAACAAAACAGCAGGACTGTCAAAACTGTGACTAAACAGATATGACCAAAACAGAAAAAGTAGATTGTACTACAAACATTGCTCTCTCCCTTAGTCTTCTTGGATTGCTCAAAATTTTAAATAAATTCACAATAAAAACCATAAAACTCTGTAATTGCAACTGGATGATAAATTTGCACCACCAGTATAAAGGTAACATACACAAAGCAGAATATTTACAATCAGTTGAAGTGACTGAATTATGAGTCTTATCACCAACACTGGGCAATAAAGAGGCAGAATTATGGAAATAGGCATCTAGCAGAGATGAACACTTTGTTTTTTTGAAAACAAAGCTCCAGTTAAATACTGAAAGCTTAGTAGTTGCTATATTCAGAGAAGAGACAATTCAGTCAAATTCATTGATTGCATGTACAGTGACTTCATTTAGAAATCCTTCTGAGCCCTCAAAACTAGAACTCAATAAGGGGATTTTACTGGGACGTAAATGATTAAAATGAAAAGGAATCCTGTTCTGTCTAGACTGGTTGCCTCCCCTCAGGTAATTTGAGTAGATGAACTTCCCATTTCAATTACAGAAGGAAAAAGTCATAGTTCTAAAAAACCCTAATTATAAAATAGATGTGTCATTATCACCATGGGATATTTATACACAAAAAGACTGCATATGGGAATATAAGTTTTAATTATTTATTTTACACTGAATTTAGGCTATCTTCCAAGTCAAACATAGGGTTCTACTGCTTCAGTTTTTTCTAATTATTTTTCCTAGCGCTTGCGTTGCATGTAGTATGGAGGTATTCTTACCTTAATTGGACCACCTAGTATGTGTTGCAGTCAGTATTTTCTCTTTCTACTTCTACTCTCCTCACATTCTCTTCCTTTCTGTCAGCCATTCACAATGACTCTTCATAGAAATAGCTATTGCTGGGTTTTCACATGGTTGTCTTTGATAAAGAATTATCACTCCAGTGAATTAAAGAACCGTGGGAAAATTCCTTCATCTTAAAAACATTATTCAAGCCATTTCAAGATTGTGGCACTAGTGTTTTTAGAATATAAATCACTTCATTGTATTTAAAATAAGACTGTCTAGTACAGTTAGTATGAAGTCTTGTAAAAACTAGAAACGAGGAGGGAAAATAGTAGTAACAATCAGCACTTATTCACAACGACTATCTTAGAAAAGGAACCACCTACGTTGCCTAAACCATGATAGAACTAAAAATTAAGTATCAGCTTGTAACACCTGAAGACTTGTAAATATCTATCATTTCAGTACACAGTCTGTCTTTAGATATCTAGTTCATTGTGTACATGGTTAGCTTATGAGTAAGAAACACTGAAAATGTAATACTCGTTTCAAGAGAAAGTGGTATTCTTCTTCATATTTATTTTACATAAGAGAATTATTCTAAAAAGGATGAAAATACAGCATTCCCATTCTCTCCTAGACCATAACAGTCAGTGAGGCTATTCAAACTTGTTAGAATCTTAGAATGGTGTGGGTTTGAAGGGACATTAGAGATCATCCAGTTCCATCCCCTGCCATGGGCAGGGACACCTTCTATGAGATCGGGTCACTCAAAGCCCCATCCAACCTGGCCTTGAACACTTCTAGGGATGGGGTATCCACAACTTCTCTGGGCAACCTGCTCCAGTGCCTCACAAAGCTCACAGTGAAAAATTTCTTCCTACTGTCTCATCTAAACCTGCCCACTTCCAGTTTAAAGCCATTCCCCATTGTTCTATCACTACAGGCCCTTGTGAGAAGTCCCTCTCCAGATCTGTTCTAGGCTCCCTTCAGGTACTGGAAGGCTGCAATATTGTCTCCCCTAAGCCTTCTCTTTTCCAGACTGAATAATCCCTGAGGTCCTGCTTTCAACCTTCATAAAAACAATCCTGAAATATACAGTTATTATATTTGCTACATCCTTCTAATTAACTTTGACTATTTCTTTTTCTTCAGTTCTTTTCCCCTAGAAACAGGAAAAAGGCAGGAAGACACAGGGAGAAAGCCAAAAAAAATGAAACATTGTTGCTAGATTAATTGTAAAAAAGGAGTAATTAAAACTAAATTAGGGAAATAAGACATTACAACATTGGAACACTCACTGCTTCCATATGACATTTCCCCAATACTCTCTTTTGCCTAGAGATTTTTGTTTTGAAATATTTCAGACAAGAAAAGTCCTCTTTAAGACTTCACTGCCAGTACTTAGGAAACTGGACATGATAATGCAACCGGAAAACCTGCCCCACTGTAAAGTTTTTTACACCTTCCACTTCAGCTGTGATTACTGCCACATTTTTGAGAGATCTGAATATTTGCTTGAGACAGAAGCCAGATTTAAGTCCATTTGGCAGTTCCTATGAGAATGACAGTCATAAACTGAGAGCTGAAGGACACAGTTTTTCTATTTAATCATAAGTTTCCGTAGCGTAAGAAGAAAAAAAAGATACTGCAGATAAAAAGTGAGGGGTTTTAAAGGTTCGAATCATGACAAGCAGAAAATTGCTTAACAAAGCTACTGAGAAAAGCTCTTTAAGGAAACCTCCGAAGAACAAAAAAATTGGGTTTGGACTTTATTCTCCAAATTGTATTTAAGGCTTAAAATATCTCAGCTATTTTCATTTATAACCTAACTTAAACTTTCAGGTGTGACTTTGTATTTTTTTTTTTTTTTTGCAAGTTTCATGGTTCGCTGGAAAAGTATCATATCAGGGTAAGCAAGTAAGAGTACAGACACAAAGACCTGAAAAATATAAAGGATTTAGTATCATGGTAACTTCTAAAGCTATTCTTGGAGAGCTACTTGTCCTGTATCTCTCTCCGAGGAGCAACACTGTGTCTCTTCCTCTGACAATTAGTGATAATCTGCCATTCAAAAAATTTCTGGTGAGACATACTTCATGTATAAGAACACTTATATTTTGAGAATAAAACAGGCATGATAGAATTTAATTAACTCCCTTTTGCTTTTATATAATACTTTATTAACCCTTCTTTATTTTGGAAAATATGGAAAACAAACCACATTCACTGTGATCCATAGTGCCCCCTGGGTTGGGAAAAGGAGGATAAAAGTAATAGATGTAAGGGAAAGAAAGAAATCAATGGGGGTTTTTTTTCACACAATCTAACCAGCAAGTAACAAGTCAAGCTTCAAGCTAATTACAACACTAGAGAATGCTCCTCAACAACAACCAGCTTGTTAAATAAAAAAATAAGAGCATGAAAACAGCAAAGACATCCTGGTCAGCATGTACTAATTATCACTCTTCAACAATCTAAATTTTGCATGCATTATAGCAAAGGAGATTTTTTTTTAAAAGGGATGCAAAAATGAACAGAAATGCTACTTTTCAGTTGCTGTGCACTTTACTGAAATACAATGAGTAACAGTGAAGTAAGCACAAGGTAGCTGTCTGAAAGTTTACCAAAGAAATAAGAAGATTTTCAAATTGTGGTGTTCAGACGTACAAGTCAGGTTTTTAATGATAGATAAAAGATGATCAACAGGTTAGGGGAATAAGGCAAGAAAGACTTTAAAATGACAACTAGCTGTGATACGTCAATCCTACTTCACAGACCCAAAAGCTTCTGCAGCATCACTCCCTTACTGTGTTGATTCTCCATCCTATAAGCCACCATTAGTTGCTCTTCCAATACTGTAATGCTGCCCATTTGGAATTTCAGGATACTCAAATGCATTACCAGGCTGCCCTTGCTCTCAAAAAACAGCACTATAAAAACTGGAGGAGGAAGAAAAAGCAAACTTAATGTACCTCTCTCAGACT
This sequence comes from Ploceus nigricollis, assembly GCA_013399945.1. Taxonomy (NCBI): domain Eukaryota; kingdom Metazoa; phylum Chordata; class Aves; order Passeriformes; family Ploceidae; genus Ploceus; species Ploceus nigricollis. The sequence goes on along the minus strand of VXBC01007854.1, from coordinate 99,904 downwards.
GAACAGCAGAAAGCAAAGGAAGACAGAACTGAGTAGATGGTCTGTATTTCATTTACCTGACAGCCCTGAGCCATGAAGGAATGAGGTGATATATACTGAGAACATAACACACAGCACAAGCACCAGTACAAGCATTTGGGTGTTTGTTAGAGAAGTTTCACAAGAAATAATCTAAAGGGTGCAAGAGCAAACATACCCATAGTGCCCTTACTTTCCAGAGTACTATTAAAAACAAAAGCATTTTAAATCTGTATTTTCAGGTGATACCATTTGAAAATAATTCAGAATTAAAATGAAGGGCAGAAGGGTGACTGGCAGCCAGGTGCACTTGTAACAGAAGAGATGCAATTAACACTTGTATCTATGAATTGTGCCCTCAAAGCTTTCACAGTACAACTTTAAGATAAAGTTAATAGGCTAATAAGTGAGAGAGAGCATGGACTGTGAGCCTTACATTGCTTTAAAACGAGGTTTGTAACAGAAAAGTCAGACATGGTAATGTTTTACAGGGATTTAAACCAAACATTTTTCATGCATTAATTCAATGAGTGCATTGGCTGTCGACAGGATTTATGACCAGCATATCTATTTACCATGACAAATTTTATCAATAGCAACAGCATTGATATACATAATGACAACCAAGGAAATCTTGATCTTGACTTAATTCAATCCACAAAGTATTAGGAAATTTAATCAAAATTCTATCTCCTTTCTAAGCATTTAAATAATTATTCTTTTTCAAGCATTCAGTCTATTCTTACCATTGCAATCTGGTCTCACAAAAACTTGGCTAGAGTTTAAAAATTTAAAGGCCAGGGTTAGAAAGGAAAAGGAAAGTTGTATTCATTTTCAGCATCTTTGCTAAGAATGCATTAATTAGATCCTACATCACGCCAGTGTTACTGTTTGTTACTTAACTAAGTAAAAAAACAGTTGCTTAAGTTTAGTGTCCATACATTTGCAAGTAGCTACTGAATATTATCTAAGAAAAAGCTTCTCAAAACACGGTTTTTCAGGAAGAGCTGTCTCCAAGATAACTGGAGAATGAAGACATTCTTTTGTCGACTGTTTCAGATGAAAAGGGATTTGGATTTGCCTGCATTTGCTTCTGGGGCTATTAATGATTCTACTGTCAGTTTCCTCTGTTATATTAGAATTATCTACCAAGTTATCCACCAAATTTGAAATTGTAGCTATACAGCTGCAGTTACTATAATGATGAACTCAACCACATACAGACACAAATCAAGAAGCTGAAAAGCAACATGCACTGCAGGGATTTTGCTCTGTACTCATTAAGACTGAACACCATAAGGAGTGTTGGGTCCTATTAGCCTTTTATGTTCAGAGGAATATGAAAAATCCAGATTTCTTGTGTGTGGAGCTCACAAAGGTCAAAAGGCACACTTATTTCACTAGGATACAGCTTTCTTTCTATGAATTTGATTTTAGCAGGTGAGATGAAAGCAGTGAGACAGCAATGTCATATTTTGAGGTGCTATTAATAACAATGAATGCCATGCTTCAGACTGAATAAATTACAAGAAAAATTTTTTTAAATCTGAAGAATTATTTGTTTTTCTTGACACAAACATCTCTTGCAACAATTTGGGATGTGTTACAAGCTTTTAGAAACTAGATGTCACAGAAACAGTAACTAAAAGAAATAGTCAAAGGGCTCCATCAGGATCTTTGAAGACAGACTTTTGCAGCAGCTATACACAATAAGCATCAGAATTCAATACAAAACTTACCATGGAAAGAGACAAGCAACCCAATTGACATATTTTGCTTAAGAACTCAAGTATAGGTTTCTCCCAATCACTGAAACTCCATTTTTATGGTTTCCTTCCTCCTAAGACTTTCCTGTATCGACATCTAGAGCCAAATACACGTTATGCATGTCAATCAGTCTATTCTCTTACTTCCCTTTGTTTCTTTCTAGAATGCTGCTAGAGTTTATTCCTGACACACTACAGCAAAATCAAAAAGTAAATAACAATAAGCCTCACCGATAACAACATGGATTAAAATCTGTAACAGGTAGGTGCTTATCCACTCACTTTCTCTGCATTATGAATGCAATATTTCAGAAGGAATATTCTGACAAAGCCAGAAAACTCTGCAAAGCTTAGCTAGCAAAATAGGTCAAACATTTGAGAATAAGCTCAGCTAAAAATATCTTAGTTCACAAGATCTAAGAGATGAGGTTTGCCTGAGCAAAGGTGTTTATCAATGGGGTTTCGATGTGCATTTCCCCACCTGCAAAGCTGTATCTCCCAGAGCAGAGTAAGCCGAGTCGAGTGGAGGGTGAGACAGGGGACATGCTGCAAATCTTGTAACTCATGATGGACAGCAATACAGTAACTCCATTATTCACCTTCAAGACTCAACTGCTTTCCAGATCAAAACAAACTGCCAAATTCCAGAGCAATCTCTGTTTTGGGAATTTTTGGAGTGGGGGGCTGTTTGTTTGGAAGGCAGGGGGGAATGTTCTGGTTTTGAACAGGACCAGTCCTTCAGGTAATTATTTTATTTGAAGATCTGCTAAAAGACTGAACAAAAACCTAACTTACACAACTTAAATAGGAACTTACTCTTTCTTGCCATTTACAAGTTATATTACATTTACCTTTCTTGGTGATAAAATTCTGTTGATCATTTCTTGCCAAGCCAAACATCCTTGGGTGCCCATTTTTATAATTAAGCTTCTAAAATTAACCTAAAAACAGCTTTTAAATCTTTATAGTAGGGCCACTGCTAATGACTTCTCGCAGCTAAAGCCCTGCTTATACTCATACTGATAACATAATCTTAATTCGTCCTTGACTTTAAAAAAGTGTTACACAATAACTAGCTCCTTCTCTCATTCCCACAGCACTTAAAAAACAAACAAAACCAAACACTGCTCAAAAGCAGACTTTTCCTAAACATTGACAATCATCTGGAAACCTACTGATCATTTTTCCTGTTTGCCAAGTGGGATTCATCATGTTAAGTCTGGACAGTTCTCTACAAATGAGGGCTTCCATCCCTTCCACCACAAAACAAAGCTTAACCAAAATAATTATGAGTTTTGAAAAGTGTTATCTTGCTAGTATGTGCATATCCCAAACTGAATGACTGTACACTTCTAACATTACATGTTTACTTCAAAGGAAATGTAACAGCAGTGAATGGCAGGTTAGACTCAAAAGGAGAGCAGAGACAAGGCAAGACATGAAGGTTAATAAACATGGAACCACAGGTGGAGCAGCAGGTAAGAAAATGTAAAGAAAAAATGAGAACCCATGAGTGGTTATAGAAGACTGTATTTTTCAGAAGAGTACACAGAAATCTTGCTTAGGGAGAAGTCTTCATGGTAGGAGGGATCCAGGAAACCAACACCTACTTTTCAGCAAAAGCTAGAGAAAGGACATCCAGATACAGAATTAAAATGTGTTAACAAAAAGCTTCTAGTCTTAATCTAACACGTCTTCCCCACAAACTACTCCTTTTAAAAGCAGCTGTCCTAAGTCACAGTATGACTATGCTTCCAAGAATACCTAAGTAATTTCTGGTGACTGGTACCATGCCTACACTTGCAATTCCCACTTAACACTGAGTGACTGAGCTGAATAGTACCTTACTCAAGACTGGAAGAGTCAACTGTAGTTGAGAAAGGCTGAAATGTCCTCTGCTTTTGTCCTGTTAGGTGCACTGAAACAATAATTTTGTTTTTCCAGAAGCATTAACAGATACTAGTGTTCTCTCCATGGGCTATTTTGACTGAATTTAACACATTGTTGTGGTTTAACTACAGTAGGTGCTAAGCCTCCCACAGCCACTCACTCCCCTGGAATAACATGGGGGGAAAGAATCAAAAGGGTATAAGTGAGGAAACTCAGGGTTTGAGATAGAGTTTCAAAGCTATAGTAAAAGCTGCACATGCAAAAACAGCAAAGCAAGGAAGCCATTCACCACTTCCCATAAGCAGGCAGGTGTTCAGCCATCCTCAGGGCAGCAGGGCACCATCACACATAATGGTGACTTGGGAAGACAAATGCCACCACTACAAACATCCTTCTTCCCCCAGCTTTCTATGCACAGTACAACATCACATGGCAAGGAATGTCCCTTTGGTCAGTTGGAGTCAGCTGTCCCAGCTGTTGTCCCCTTCTCTACTCTTCATGAACCCCAAGCTTACTCACTGGTGCAGTAGGTTGAAATAGAAAAGGGCTTGAAGCTGTGCAAGGGCTTGAGCACTGCTCAGCAGTAACAGAGAGCATCCCTGTGTTATCAGCACTATTGCATGCTGATTTGCAAATCTATACACAATACCATATGGGCTACTATGAAGAAAACAACTACAAAAAAACCTTTACTGTATTTGAAAGCTAGTTTTATAGAAAATAAGTTTCCCATTTCCAGTACTCTTTAACAGCTCTTTCTTGTGATCACAAAGATTTTATTCCTACACTCTATTCTCCTTTTCCACAACTTCTGCAATATATTTCCTTATTATACATTTTCCCTACAGCCTGTGCCACCAGGAGACCCTGCTGCTGAGGACTTAGCAGAGGACCAGTTGCCTGGTTTCAAACAGAAATTTGAGAAGGAGGTGACAGAGCCGCCTAACAAGTACTGTGAAGCTCTGGTAACAAATACACCAGGCTAACTCCTCCATCCCCTCTTGATTTCACTGCCTAAATAGTTCAAACATGCTCTAGAAATGGGAAATTTTCCAACAGTGTCTAGCAGACTGTTTCAAATGGCCATTTTTTCTTGAGCAAGTGGAAATAAATCAACATGTATTGTAAGGCTGCTTTCAATCTAAATTCTGATGCATTGCTTGTTATCAAGATGCAAAATACTCAAATTATTTTGGTGTTTATATTTACTCTGAAGCTCTTACTTATATAAAAAATATTAAAATTGAAGTAAGAATTAACAACTAATGACAAGCAATAAAACTGAAAGTACTTACATTAAACTTAATAATGTCATATATCAAGTACCGAGGGACAACCTGTCCATTAACCTTGTCGATGATCATTTCCTTAAAAGAAAAGAGAAAGCATTGGCATTTTTTTCATAAATATAGAAGAAGAATGTTGACACATTTACACTTAGTGCTTATACCTGCAAGCATGATGCAAACACCGGCCACGTGTTTATTACAAAAAAATTTTTACAACAGGTCAAGATTATAAAAGTATTATTGTGGTCTTAAAAGTCTCTCATAAAGCATTCAACAAAACACCAGGAAGCTGTGCTAGGGCTTCCCATTCTGATTTGAAACATTTATACATTAGTTTCCCCACAGCTTTCAAAATCTTGAGTGAATAATGAGTTTTTAGAAACCTTAGTAAGAACTGTGATCCTAAGCCAACCAAGCACTACTGGAAATCTTGCCCACAGTCAGAAGCATAGCAGTGAGGATGTAAAGAACAAGCATTCACATTCATTTTCTATGCTCAGGTTGGATCTTTTAATTTTAAAAGCATCCTAGGCAGCACTGAGAGCTGCAATTTGCTTGAACATTGTTGCATTGTGACTAAACAGGATGGCTCCTTCAGACAGAAGTATCACAGACACATCACATGAAGACAGCTAACATTCAATATGTACCAGCAAATCAGATTGAAAATAGGCCAGGTAGGGAAAGAACATTAATGATCAACATCCAAACACAAAGGTGCTTCCTGAACTTAATGGTACATGGAAAAATACATACACCTTACATGGTGGTGTTACATCTGTAACTCAGGCTTCCTACGACAGGAATTAGACATAGTATATAGAGTTTAATGAACCAACAATGAAGACTGAAAATGGCAACAACTAACCACTGGCAGATCTTTTCCAGAGACAACTCTGAAATAACCATTTCTCTAAATGCAATCCATCTTCTCCTTACCTCCTTCCCCTACCTGATTCTTGGCTAATAAATTATATCAGCTACAGATTTTTTTAATTAAAAAAAATTAAAAGTCAAAATTCCAAATTCACACGAACAAGATAAAACAATGGAAAAACATGAAAACAGTTCACTATGACATGATGAAAACAAAATCAGGAGCTCAAGAATTATTCCAAAAAAGAACATTACATCAACTCAAATTATTTTTGTTTAGTTAATGTCTTGCCTTACAACCTTTTAATTTCCCTCAGAATCCATAGATTCTAGAAAATAAACCCAAAAAAGTCTGATTGACTCATGTAAGATTAATTTTCAGTCTGTACAACAATAACAAGATTCTTGAATTATACCTAGCATCTAACCACAATTTGCTTTGAAAAATAAGCAAGCAGTTCAGTTGTAAAAACATAGATTTGGTTTAAAGCAAACATAAAGGTTGAAGCATTGAAAACTAAACTAGAAGACATGAACATGTTGCTCCCAAAAACTACTGGGAAATCAAAGTTGCCTACTTAAGTATTTTGAATTTCATCCTCTGTGAACACAACGCTGAGATGGAGACTGGAATTTCAAAGCCATATGCAGCATTCACAGGTGTTGTGAATGACTACCTGAGCTGACCTTACACACCATTCCACATAATTTCTTTTTTAAAATTAAAAATTAAAAAAACATGAATCCAATGAGTGAAAACTATTCCTTTGTAGTATTACAATATCTTCCCTCTAAAAAATTTAGTCACAGGCACTGTCAAATAACATGTAAAAAAAAAAGGTCTACATAGAAGTGATGTAACAAAATGCCATTCGGCTAGTGTCCAATATTCAGGTAGGACCCTGGTGAGCTCTCAAAGGAACAGCAGACACAATGCTGCAATGCCTTCTTTGACAATAAATGTTATAACTAACTACAGGAACAGATGGGTACGACTCAAGAGACAGAAGGCATGATATGCAAACTTGGAAGAAGGTGTAAAGATATAATGCAAGGGAAAAAAAAAACCAGGGTAAAAAACCCCACCTGAAATTCCTGATAGTAATCAGGTGAAACAAATAACAAAGTAACAGTGAAACAAAAGAATGGCAGTTGTTTTTCATTAACTCTCAGCTGAACTGGCAGGTGAAACAACTTTTCTGAAACACGTTTAACTGAGCACATACTTAGGGTTTAAGGCCTCACTTTCTCAGTATGCATATTCAGATCCTCAGCTTTGATGCAAAGCTAGCATTTCTATGCAAAACCCTGAAAAGATTTTATGCCTAATTTTAAAAATCTGAATCTCTGCATATTCAGTTTAAGAAGGATTAAAAAATACAACAGAGGACCAAGAACGGTTTTTAAACATCCTTTGAAGTGTTTATTTTTAACTTTTTCTCTACTTCAGACATGTAAACATTTTTATTCTATTACTGATCAAACAAGCCTTTTTCCTCATCTCCTCCCTTCTTTTCTTCTTCCCCTACCTCCTGTTCTCTTTGACATCCTGACTGAAATCCCAGCTACCAGAGCAAAAAACAATAGCACAATATGCCTTAGAAGATGAGATGACAAATTCCTGCACTGCTCATCTCCATCATGACAACATCATTCCCTGCTCCATTAGTTACGCCAATACAACTGTCATAAGGCAAAAGCTGTAAAGTGAGCATAGGAATGGTTCAGATTAGAAATGCTCTAACACATCACTATTTTACAGTCTGATTTCAGAATCTTCCCTGAAATCATCAGAATTGAAAAATACACCAGGAAATAGACCCCAGGGACAACTTCAGAGAAGGTGGGAAAATGTAGTATTTGAGAAATGACCACAATTAAACTCACTCGTTCTGACCTGAGTAATAACCTGATACTATTAAGACTTTAAGCCAATTTTTAGATAACTAAAAACCTAAACCCAAATCCACTCACATGACCTGTTAATATAACACAACATTATCCATAAGGCACACCTGCATCCATGCAGCTCCTTCTACAGACTCCATGCAGATTTACAGCCAGTATAGTGTGTTTCAAAGCTACCTCTGCTCTTAGCACTTGTCCGTTAGCGGCTGGTTTATCCGCTTAACCCATGGGCCTGAAGAACAAGGTCCAGTGTTCAATTAATGCAATGTAATCTGGCAACCCTGTGCTGGTGTTATTCTCCTCAATCCTGTGGTGTTGCAAAGCACAGTTGTACAGTATATTAGACCTGCAACAGTGCTAAGAGCTTTTTGCTGGACAAGTACCAGAAGAACAATGCTGGACTGAGAGCTCATGGACTTTTTTCCTTGAATCACATCTCTAAAGAGTAACTTGGACTTAAAATAATCCAAAATTCAATCACAAAGGAAAGGATCCAATTTTAACAGCCACTTGCAGAATGTTTTTTTTTTTGTTGTTGACATAGAGTATGGAATCAGATCTAATAATACATCCGTTTGTTTTCCCTTTTTCTCCTGTGCCTTTTCTTAATCCTTTATCCATTTACCTTTAATGCAATTCTAGTCACAGCTGTATTTCAGGAATGAAAACAGTTTTTGTTTCTTGCCTTTTTTCTTAAATCTCTTCTGCATAAATCTATTTTGCACCACCTTTTGCAAACTGAAAAAGTTTTAAGTTCTACAGTTTCCGAGCCAGCTCACAAATAGATAAGGTCTCTCCTGACAGAAAAACATAAATGCATCTTTATCTCGCTCTCCATTTATGGAGTTCTTGGCCCTCTTAAGTCTTCAAGTGTAAATAGTATTTTATATAAAAATAAAATAGTTTTAAAAATTGTATTAAAACTGTAGAAGTTACTTCAAGCCTAAGGATGACTCTGCATTTTCTACTCAACTGTTCCAAAGCTAAGCAGAATGCCAAGAAAGCTCCTGAAAATAGCTATTTAGCTTTTCTGCATGACAGCCAAAACATTTGAACAAAACTCCGTGCATTCCCTCCGATAGCACTATGGATGCAAAACACTTGGCTCCCAAAGGAATGTCATACTAGTCACCTGTAGGTGAAATTTAAATTAGCTTTAATGAGCTTTGCAGAAAACTTTCTTCCATGACAGGAGAACAATTGCAACTGAAAAGCTGGAGATGAGCACAGAGTGTTGCAGATCTGTCATCACCCAAGATGTCACTGATCACATAAGAACTGTTTGCAAGTAATTTCAGCCTGAAATGAACCACAAATGCATCTGAAATTCTCAAAGACAACCACATGAAAGGCTTACACCAGAGGCCTTAAAGCAAGTTAATAGATCCCTGAATGCATGGAAATTGCCTTTATGAAAGTTTCATGTATACTGTCATTCTAAATACTGTTAGGGGGATATTAATCTTTTGTATTCTTAAACTCAATAGTTGTTTGCTATGTGGCACTGATATTTGTTTTCTCTTTCCTTTTTTTCTCATATTTTTAAGAACACTCTAAAACAATACCAATTGGACCACCTCATTCTATACTTTCATTCTCTGAGAGAAAGCTACTTCAAGGACAGTAACTATGAACTACTTCAGCCTGTAATTAAAGAATTAATTTCAACAGCTCTTCAAGCACTAACTAGCAAAATATGTTAATAGAGAAAAAGACAACTTCTTCCCATGGATTTAAAAAATAAAATAAAATCAATCATGCATATATCTAGAGTAAAGGCTCATTCATGGAAATTTTCATTTGGCATCAATATTAGACAAATATTCAATTACAAAGTTAAGATCTTCTGATGCTTCAAATAATAGGCAACTCTTATCCTCAAACCTGTTAAAGGAATCTCAATTGAAAAAAAAAATATTCCAGCAGCTCTTTTTATTTAACTGACCATACGAAATGGACACTAGCAAGTCATTACTTTCTCAAGAGCCTTAGAAGTAGCAGGGGAAAAAACCAGCAATACCAGGCTTTTTATCTCAAAAGCATGGAACCTAATGTATGTCATGAAGAATAATATTATGTATATCATTAGGAAGCTGCCTGGCTGAAGAGGCTCCTTACCAGACACGACAGCTTGTGCAACCACTTCTGAGCTGACAGCATGGCATTTCTTGCATTATGCTCTCAATTTTTCAATGAAGCAGAGGTGGTGGAAAATATTCCACTGTCTGCTTCTCTGTCCCTGAGACAGTACATTGTTCCTTGCAGTAATTATCCTCGCAGATTCAATTTATACAAGCTTCACATGTAAATGTGTGTTCAGTAAGACACATCATTCACAGAAGTGACATTTCAAGTAGAATACTGACAACAAGGGCCTGAGAAAGGAAAGAAAGTTAATAAAGACAATATGGCTGAAAAATGCAATAGGCTTCAGAGGACCGATATGGAAGTTATCTCAGGTACAAAAATACTTCATCAAGCAGGAGATACAGCAATGCAGAGTCTCCAATACTACTGAAACATAAAAGGAAACTGCATTGATTTACTAGTGTAAGAGCTAGTGAAATTCTCTCGGTCATGTGAAATGGGACAGTCAAGAAAGAAGTAATTTCTTCTTGTGGCTACGGCTGTGAAAAGTTTGCCACCAATAGTCCAGCCCAGCCTCCAAATACAGAAATCCATATGTTTTACAGCTTGTTTTACAACTGGCTCAAAAAGTTCATTAGCAAGTTTACATAATTTAAATTAGCATAGCAACTCAGAAATGTTTTAGCCTTAAACAAATATAACTAAGCCATTTCTAAATCATTCCAAAATTCAGATCAGCTGAAAATAAAGGTGACAGAAACAAAGACATCAATTCACAAAAATGTATCACAACATAATGAAAATTTTATATAATTTTAGAAGTATTTCCATGAGCTGTATAAAATTGACCATGTTTACTATTTCAAAATATAAAGCTGTAGCAAGAGATGAAGTTCTGCAATAATTTTTTAGATTCTCTTCATGCCTTTTCTCATATTCAGAGAGTATCATCTCAATACCTTGACTTATTTCAAAGACAAACAGCTCCCCCCAGAGCAGTCATCAGTCCTATTTTGTAGGTAAGCCATTTCTTACAGAATGCAACTCCCACATTCAGCCAGTGACTGAACTTATACTCCTCCTGAAATCCTATCATCGATCCAGGCCTAAAAATTTGGCCCTGTTTATGAACAAAAGCAAACAGCACTGAAATAGTTACAATAATTATACAGTATGCTCCTTACCCCGTCTAGAAGAGTGTTTGTGAGATGTGTGCGAAGATCTTTACGAAACGGAAATTCCAGGTTGGATACATGAAAAATGGAATTGTCTCTATCAATCATATAAACTTCATTCTTGCCATCAATCAGCATCATATACCTGCAAAGGCAGTGTTAAGATATTATAATTACAGGTATATCCTCAAAATCTCTATTATTTTGTTTTATAATAAGTGCTAAAAAAAAGTAATCATGACAGATATTATCAAAAAAAATTTAAAAGTATTTTTTTGCATTTAAAAGTTTAAACCTGTAAACTAACCAAAGGGATATCGCAGACCATATGATGCTGTTCTCAGCAATAAAAAATGGGAGAAGGAAGAGGAAGGAGGGGACATTTGGATTTATGGTGTTTTTCTTCCCAAGTCACTGTTGTGCATCATGAAACCCAGCTTTCCTGGAAATAGCCAAACACATGCCTGCCAATGGGAAGTAGTAACAATTCATTATTTTTCATTATATTTATCTCAACCCCTGATCCTTCTCAGATTTTTCACCCTTCTGATTCTCTCCCCCATCCTGCTACAGGATGTGTGGGCTTAATTACTACAGGAGTTAAGTCAGGCCACACCTTAGATATTCCTCTCACATGGACAAACACTGCAGAACTGGCCTACAGTTTTTCAACTGAGTCCATGGAATAGACCTCTTAAAGCCCACAGAGAATTTTCACTGGCATTCTGCATGGAAACAAAGTTTTTGTTAAGCATACCTCTCTGCATGCCATCTTCCTTCATAACTAGATGATCTGGATGGTCCCTTCCAATCCAAATCATTCTATGATCCTATGATTTCTATGATTCTGTATCTTACTTCAGAGAGATGCTTAGAAACAGCATGTGCTGACTTTGAAGATAGAAAAAAATCTCATCTCAGGACAGTGATACTTTCATGTAGACCCATCTGTCTGGGTCTCATGGCAATATACCTGTCTAACTTAGAATCTGAACAAGTCCTCTGCTTGGGAAAGACATTAAACTGATCCAGATATGTCTCATTTTGAAAGGTTTTTTTGAGGTTTTTTTAGATGTATGGCTGAAAACTCCTCTACTCTCCCAGTTTAATAAACTATTGAAATAAAACTCTGAATGTGGTCCAAAGAACAGAATTTAAAATCAAAATTTATTATTATTTATTAATTTTAGAATTAGAATCAAAATTCTAATTACTACCAACAGAAGACAGAAAAAATTTGGTCAAGGATGGACTGAAAAACAGAAGTGTTCTATGAGCACCTAATAATTGAAAAAGTGCAAGAAGCAAGAGATAGGCAAGGTTTTGGTGAAACTGAATTTATCAATTAATGAGGGATTTGAGCTGGTTGGTTGAGGTTTTTTGATTGCTTATTTCATGCAAAAAGCTTAAGTTCATGTGCTTAATGTCAGGTTTAAAGTTTTATCAAGATGACACTACAAGCATTCATGGAGAAATCTTGTGGACTGCTGAACAGCACATTTCTGAATACTATTTCGATGTACCATGGCCATTTATATTTTAAGAAGTTAATTAAGGTATTAGGAGATAAGCACTTACACCAGAATAGAGAACACGCCTCTGGGCAACACCACAAAGGCAAAGAAAGAAGGGCGATGATTTCCCAAACACATTCACTAGAGACAGAACACAGGAGTTTAACTGTCAGGCATTGCACTGCCCACTGTGAACACTACTTGCTATTACAGCTGTACATTTATTACTAATTACCTCTATTGTGTGAGCACCCAAAAGCTCCAATTAGTAACCAGGCCCCATTGTTTTAGCTTCTTCTGGGCAAGTACACAAGATGACATGGTCCTACATCAGATGGCTCAATCCAAATGTTAAACCAGACAAGTGAATAAAATAACAAAGGCAGGGCAGCAATAAGAGCAATAACATAACTGCTCATAACTCCTTTGAAAACTATACATGGAAGTAGAGAATCATATTTAAGCTACAAACATCATCTCTCAAAACTGTCAGTGCAATCTCTACAAACCAAGAAATTCTGACAAATAGATGGTCATAGTGTCCATGCAGATTAATCTCACAAGCAGATAAAATATCTAGTAATAGAAATGGTAAAATCTGAAGTTTCATTAGAAGCTACTTTTCATTCGCTTCTGATCCTGATGCAAGGCCTGTTATTAATTCTAATTGAACAATATTATTAACACAATAATTCAGGAAATAAGATGAAAATTTCATTTGCAGAGTGACAGTTCTTGGCATTAGACAAACAGATCTCCAAATCACCTATCAGAGTATTAATAATTATAATTTTTAAACTTTAAAAAATGTCAACCATCAAATAAAGTTTTCTATTCAGAAATCAATTCTTTTTAGCATACCCAAATAAAGGCAACTGTATCAAAGGCTCATTTGCCTCCTCTATATCCTGTATCATGCAGTCCACATCAGTTGGGCCCCAAACACAAGCTAAAAGAACTATTTTATTAGGCTTCTATTTTCAGTTGAGTTTGTTTTGGTGGTGGTGGTAGGTTTTTGGTTTCTACACAATTTTGAAGTTGACATAAGCTACACTGAAAATCGTAAGTTAAAAACAGAGGTTTCTCCTTTACGTGGATGTTTAGTATTTTTCATCATTAAATTTGAAAGTACATTTCAGGAAGATAATACTTAATGCATAAAATAAGGTTAATTACTTGGTGTCCGTCAATATATGGTCACTAAGATCAAGGAACAAGAACAAAACTGCATTTCCCAATCTCCAAATCCAACACTGTGCCCACTGGAACACGTGGTCTCTGCCTTCTTTTCCATATTACTGCGATTCACAAAACTGGATTTGAAAATACTCCCCCAACACAGTGTGTACCTCACTATATATGGTGTAGTGCTTGCCAAAACATATTTACCACAAAATTGATTGCCTATGTATTCACAGAAGTTTTGCCTCCGACTTCAATTTTGTGATGTGCTTTATTTATGTTTAACTTTCTCACAGCCAAAATGACAGCAACCATCTCAGCAGTAAGCTTACATATGTTAATTTTGTGCTTTACAGGAGTTTTAAAACCTTAAGAATAATATAAAAATACAACACAGCTTCCTCAAACTTTAAGATCCTATCTTCTGAGCTTGAGTTCAACACACAAGTAATTTTCTGAAAAAAAATCTACAAGTAGCAAATGGATTAGAAATATTGTTTCAAAGGAAGCTTAAAAATTCAGCTCCTCTAGGAGCTTTCTTTGCCCTGCAGTATTTCTTTAGACAGGCTGTATCAAAGAAGTTCATTTCAACACAGTGCTGCCATCACTGCTTTTTTTTTTCTTTTTCCTTTTTAAATATGCCTGTCTCTGTATTATCACATTAAAGAATGCAAAATATAAGAAATTCCATCATCAACTCTAAGCACGAAATACACAGCAGCTCTCCATTCCGAAGGGAGTTCATTACACAGCCTGGAATTCAGTCTTGTGCAAGTGCTGCCCTCCCACGCAAATAAGCATTACCCAAATCCGAACAGCAATTAGCATCTCTAATATGCTCACTGACGCAGAGGTAACAACGAAATCCTGCTACAGATATGATTTTCAATTTCTTAATTTCCTTTTATGATTGGCAACATTTCAAAATCATGAGCATGTCACCACTCTGTAGATGGATCACCTAAGATGAGGCCAAGTCACATGAGTGCTTGACATTGGACCCTGCCACTCCCTCCTGGCAAGAAAGCATCAACTTCTGGCCAGATGCATCAAACACTGAGGAAAAGGCCAAGAGAATGAAAATTAATGACTGCCCTTTATCCACTGACAGTAGGAAATCAACTATCTGTGTCACTAAGCTGCTGCAGTTCCATCTCCTGACCCAAATCCAGACTGCGCTGGATTTAGAGCAAGTTTAAATTAGAAGAGTTTGAAGCTGACCTGTGGCATATGGAGCAAAAGACCCTAAATCCCAATAAATGGGGAAGGCTCAGCTTGCTTTCTTCTATTAATTGCTGCTGGCAATGGTTGCTGCTTTAATGGATGTCTCCTCAACGATGACAAAGCCTGGATACAGAGACACTAACACAGGAACTTACAAGAAGACATAATATTATTTTCAATGTGTAAACAAAAGGAAACAATGTCTTTTTAATCAGCACACTGACAGTTCTGTCACAAACCACCTTCTCCAAAGCTGCACACGTTGTCTTCTGCTTGAGTACACAGCACAGCAGCCAGCAAGAGACACTGCTTGCTACATGCAGAAGCTGCTGTAGAATTATGTATTCAACAGTCCAAATTCCAAATAATTTTTTAAAAAACACACACACAGACCTTTGGAAGTTAGTCTGCTCTGAGTATACCAACACTTTGTATTTCTCTCGCTTATTTCTAGATTAAAGTATGCCATCAACAGTCTCCACAGCATTTTAAACCAAAAAATCCCTTAGATTGTGACTGACAGTCATTTCCAATTAACAGCCTCCAGCTCCAATATTTCTCATTCATGACCTTGCATTTTCTACTACTAAATATCCTTCCAGTTTTATTATTCTGCTCCACAGTGAATTCAGTGGCTGATCTCCCTCATTTGTTTATCAGAATATACTTGGATTCTGTTTCAAAATACTTAATGATACAACAAAATTAATATTCAGGATCTCTACTTGTGGTTTTTTATGCATTTTCTTTCAAAATCATCTACTGCCATTTTCTTTCAATCTATTCTTTACCTATCTTAGAATTCTAGCAATCTTCTTAGCCACATTTTCCCTAATAAACAGCAATTTTGTCAAAGTTCAGAAGCATGAGATATACCAATCTCTCTAGGTCAAAACCGCAATTTTTCCCTTGTACAAACTCCTACCAAAATGGTTGAACTCAGAGGAAATCCCATTCCTCACCTATACTGCAGACTGTGTTCCTCAGTCACAGTAATTCTGAGTAATTCTATTAACTACTGCCATTCGGGCAACCAAATCTGTCATTTAATAAAGAGAAAACCTGCCTTTTTTATCTATTTTTACCTCTCATTACAATCATAATTATTTAAATTTAAACCAAAGCCTTAGCATGATTGATCCAAACTTAACTTCGAAAATCAAGACCTTTTTTTCCCCTTAGTATTAAAATACTGTTACTAGGCTCTTGTTTAGTTCACAAATGGATCTTGTATATCTCTTACTACACTCAGAAGCACCTGGATTTGTCACCTGTTGAAATGCTCTGCCAATTCTCCACCCTCATAAGAGGGTAGAATTCAGCTTCTGGTTAACTTCCACAATTGTAAGGTGTCTCCATGGGGTGAAATGACCAGTTCCCTGTGCTTCAAAACTGTCTTGGTTAAACTCTTATTATGAAGGTCGAGACACTCAGCTTGCATTAGATGTTCAAGTGTGCTCATTGTGACAACTCTGATCAGGCATCTGCAGCAGGTTCAGCAGTAACCCAGAAGTTTTCTGTAACAATCCTGTAGTGATTTTTTTAAAAATCTGAACTCTGTAACAATTTTTTTAATCTTTCAATTATTAGGAAAATAAAATGTTATTCCTCATATTTTATCTTGCATCTTTCCTAAACAAAATGAACGCTTTCCTATATTTATGTTACAGTCAAGAAAGTTGTCCTAGTTCATCTGCTACACCAACATCTAATTTCGTGAAAAGTCAGAAAGTTTTCAACAATCAGCCTCATATTCCGAATCATTAGTTCAAGATACCACTGCCCTGACTCAATGCTAGTACAGAAAAAAATTACTTTCTTGTCTTATTGATCACCTCATCTATCACAATGGAAGGGCTATGCTTGATTTTGATATTCATAGCATCATTTCAGGTGGAAAAGACTTTTAAGATAATTGAGTCCAAATGTAAGCCTAACACTGCCAAGTCCACCACTAAACCACGTCCTGAAGTGTCACATCTACCTGTCTTCTAAATACCTCCAGGCATTGATGAATTGATCTTCACCAATCACCCTGTTTCTTTGAGAACAAAGAATTTCATTTCCACAAGATTTGTTGAGGTGGTATTCCAGATAATGAAGTAACCTTGTCAAGTCACCACCCTTAAGTTAAGAGATACCACACAGCTTATACAGCTCGTCAGTCTCCGTAATTTTTACTATTAATCAGTCTCCTCCACAGCTACCTCACTCAGCATCCAGACCTTATTCTTGTCTGCCACCACTCTCTTTTAAACTCTGAATGCAAGTTTCCTTTTTCATTTGTTTCCCTTGACAATGCAAGGTCCAGAGCAGTTATTTTGTGACTGTTACGGCCCTGAACATCATCAAAAGTGAGTGGATTTGCAGATGATATTTACTACAGAAATATTCAATATGCCCAAAACTACAGCAACAAACACTGCAAGTTTTGATATCTAAAGGGTACCACAGCCAGGAGGAGAAGAGATGTGACTACACTTCTCCACCTTACAAGGTTCTAAATTAACTGTCAGCTGGAAAAGCTCATATAGCAGCTACTTTTTAGGGTTCAGTGAGAGCACAGAACAGCAGTTGCATCCAAACAAGCAAACGAACAAACCAAAACAGCAAACAAATAATTAGATCAAATAATGAACAGGGTAGTGAAAAATAGAAATAATGTTGCATCATTATACAACTTTATGGTATCCTCGCACTTGGGGAAGTTTTTTAATAAAGGAGACAACAGCAACACTAAGGACCACGGAAAAATGTATAAGAAATGTGGAAACTACTATAAATTCTCCTAATAAAGTATTTTAGTTGAGACTGAGTTCAAACTTTAGCTTTTCCTGTTTTATAAATCAAAAATAAAGATGTTTTAATTAATTTAACAGATGGCAAATTCAAAACCAGGGTAAAACTACATTTTCTATCTAAAGTATTATTAGACTGTAAAACTGCTGGTAAAATGAAAATTTTAGCTAGGTTAAAAAAGCCTATCCAGTTACAGTGTTTTTCTTGTCTATCTTCCACAGTTTTAATTAAGTTAGAATGCAGTGGGGGTTTTGTTTCTTTATTTTTAGAAGGATATTAAACCTTATGGGTTAAATTTAAAGTTGTCTTGTAATCATTATTTTACTTAAAATGAAGGGTAAATTAAACTAAACTACTATATATTGAGAAGCTCTTACAGAGCATTATGATGTGATTTGTCTGCAGTAAAACAAAAGAATTGTTAACAAGCTACAAAATATATTACCTAGTAACAACCTGTATACTAACAGATTAATTTCAAATATTAGATTATCTTTGTTTCACCCAAATTTTAATGATGCTAAGTGCATTTCTCAATTACTGATAGGAACACTGTTGAAAAACAACTGCATGGTATAATGTTCTGATTTCTTTTTTTTAAAGTTGCAAGATTAATGGAACAAACTATATCTCGAGCTTGACAGAACTCCTGAATTGTTTCATAATTTTTTCTGTTGTTGTTCTTGTTATTATTACTACTATCTTCATTATTTATTGCAGATAGATTTTCAAACTTGCTTGATCTTCTTTGGCTCCATCCCTCTCCACAAACCTTTGTCTGAAAATATCTTGGAGGTTAAGGGCAAAATTCATGCCTGAAGCAACAGGCTAAAAAACATATAAGAAAGAATAACAAATTAATTTAGCATTAGATGACAAGTAGTTACATTGCTTCTTTCCCAATCAAGTGAACCATAATGTCTCACATGGAGGGCAGTAACAGAGCAGTCACAAAAAGAGTAACACAGCTTTGAAAAAGGAGATCCCCTTAACTTGGAACTGATTTATGCCAGAGCGTATTCTGGGTCAATTCCACCTGCATCACCGGCACAAGCCACAGCAGGAGCACAACGGCCATTTGTGCTCACAGAATAGATCAGCTCCAAGAGAAAGGGATGCCCTAAATATCTGTATAGTTCAACTTCACAAACTGAATGTCATTCTTCCCTGACTGAACATAAGCCGTTACGCTTCATGGATGTGTCTGTAATCCCCCCTAGGAGAACCAGCAGCACAGAATGTACTGTTCCACTAAAAGTGGTCTGGGAGAAAGGAAAATAAATAAATAAGCCAGTAATCACTGATACTGGTTGCTTGAAAAGGAGATATACATGCAGGCACACCCTTTATCTGCATCTCATTAGAACATTTTAGGACTACAGTTGAATACTCTAAGATTAGTATTCATAGCACAAGCTACATAATAAGCATTTTAATACATTAAGTATTTACAAATAAACAAAAGAGCTTGCTTATAAGACAATCTGTCCAAATACTCAAATAGTTACATATGAATAATCAGTTAGGTAGCATTTTTCAAAGAGCCCAGAATTGTGACCATAAAACTTCGTGTGTCGTCAAGAGGCTTCAGAACTGTGAAGTATCAGGCCTGTTGCGCCACAGAATAGATTTCCTATACACTATCTCATCAGAACTGCTCCTTAAACACTTAAGGAAGGGACACAAAACCCTTCTTTCAGAGTCATGACAGTGTTGTGAGCATATATAAATGAGAAACCACAACCTAGAGTAAGAACGCTTTCTTTGGCCATTCAAGTCATTTAGATCCAGTTGAGAGATAACGTGTTCTGTCACACCTATTTATTAATTCCTCTACATTGACTCAATGACTGCAAAAGAAATATTTCAGGAGATGAAGAAGCAGCTAAGTGATATGGATGTAATAAATACTAATGGATAGATAATAATAAATAATATGGATAGTAATAAATACATAAATCATCACCAGCCCCCCACAAAAAAAAAAACCAAGACAAAACCAGACATATTTTTATATCCAATGGTTCCATATATTAATCCAACAGTTTATGACATTCTATGCTGCCTCGTTTGACTTACAGTCTCCCAATCAAGAGAGACCTCTCCTGGCTCAAAATTAGTAGTTAAACAAAATGAATGAGTTATCTGATAATATCCAAAAGTCTGGCTATCAAAACATGACAGGTCCTTTTCTGCTGTCAAAGTCTGCTAGCCAAAGCCTAGACATGCCCTCATTGCCTGTACAGTAGGGAAAACAGGGGAAATGGACAACATGGCAACAAGGGGAGATAATGAGGCTATCTTGTACTAGACCTTCCCTGCCCTGAGCTAGAATAGCTTTACCTAGAGACTGGGGACATGCTAAACAAATCAGAAGTGCCCTTAATCCGAACTCAATTTATTGAAGTTTTATTTTTACACTCTCAAATGAAAACTCAAGCAACCATACACTATTTATGGGTTCTTATGCTGTGGAAAACAGCATTAGAGTATTAAAATGAGTATTAGTCTTATAATCCTAAATTTACTGGCCAATACAACTGTACAGGACAATTATTAAGATGCAGAGTGAGCAACAACTCACAGCTCCTGAACCTCCAACTCTTTAATGTCAAAACACATCATTCCTGCCTCCCCATCCCATCTCCTCTTCCTCTCCTACCTAAATGCACAAAATAATACCACGAATTAGATATCTGCTTTTTAAAAATTTAAGAGGAATGCTGTATAGAGTGCTTAACATCTATGAATTGCTCCTTTCAGCAATCATTAGAAAGGCACTTTATATATTTGAATCCTGAACCATTTATGTGATCTTTATATACTTTCGCAGAAGCTTTTGACATTATGTTATCATTACACACTTCAAAGTTAAACTGCAGGTTCCTAACAACTACTAGTACTGCAGTTTATAACAGCTATTTATTTAGAGCTTTTAATCTTGACTGGAAGGGAGTAAAAGTTTTACTACAACCATTTCAGTAACTTTCACAACTTTAGTTTCCCGACAAAATATATACTATCTCCACTTAGATATATTATTCCAAGTAAAGTCAGTGAAATAAATTCCACATGGATTGCAGCCTCATTCTCAACCAAAATTCTTCCATCTACAGATGCAGATGCACAGAACTAGTTTAAAATGAGTGAGCTTGTTTTCCCCTAAAGAATAGTTAAAAAGAAGGACCACAAGGGACAATAGCATGTAAACAAAAACTGTATTTTTTTCCCCCATGACCTTAAAAACTTATCATAAAAACACAGTATGGAGATTGGAAGACTGGACTAAGAACAGTCACTTTAATCTTTAAAGTAAGATTTTTGGTTCCAAATCTCTTCTTTAAGTGTCACCCCATTTTGACAATTTCATGCAAATCATAATAGAAAACCCCTTACAACTACTTCTTTGAGACATTCAATAGAAATCACACAAATGTCTGACAAATGGCTATCCTATACACACAAGCGATGTGTAATTACCAGTTGAGGCTTTGCCCATTGCTGATAGTTATATAAGCACAATTGAATCAAGCTCATTTAACTTGGAATCAAATAACTTGGGTTAAGCCCACTCATTCACAAAACCTGTCACTCCTATAAAAAAATCCATTTGGTCCTGAAAAGTCTATTCAGCACATGCCCAACTGTGGAATATTTCCATCCTTTAAAATTTACCACCACTGAAACATGCCACACCACAGAGAAAGGAATACACAACCCTACGAACTAATGGTGCAAAACTGATTAACATTTACGTCTATTTCTTAAGACAAGTGGGGAGAGGAAGAAGGAAAAGGAAAAGAAGGTGTGGTTTCAAAGCAGCCAGATGATTCTTGTGTGGGTTCTTCACCCTATCCTATGATTAGGACACCAACACTCCTTCCTTACTCCAAGACCACAAACATGTATTAACCCTAAATATGACTCAATGACAAGACACTCAAAACACAATTTATAATAGTTCACTTTCTCAGAAGCTACCTGGGTCAGAAGGAAGGTAAGGTGCCCAGGGAGAGAGTATTCATACCTTGGAAACATTACTTTACTCATAAATGCTTTGTTGTGACTAACATCCCTTAATTTTCCTGCTAGCACCATTTCTGAAGATGGCTGAAAATCTCAACACCCTACATTTTTGTCCCCCTCCTCTAAATTAAGGAAGAATGCACTATGAATTTGCAAACCTCTATTTCAGGAACTTTCCACTACTAGGCAGAAAATTTCACATCCATAAAAATCTAGTCGTGCAATTTGTACAATCTGAAAATTCATCTATGGCTTCTTTCTCATACCCAATAGCTTCCTTCAAGTTCAGTTCTACATTAATATCTCTGCTCCCAGGAGCCAAGCTTTCCATTGCAAACCCAGGACACTCCACATCTGCTTTCATGACAATCTGGTCTCTTGTACTTAATAATGAGTTCTCAAGTGTATAGATTTGGGATTTAATTGGATTAGTACTAGTCTCCAATCTTCTCTGTCTTTCTCCATTCTCATTATTATCTCAACTTTTTCTCCTCTCTCTCAGAGATAATAGTTTTTCCATGAACCCATTCAAGTATCTTTTCTTTAAGTCTTTACAGACAGGCAACGTTTTTCTTTCCTTGCCACCTAATTTTGGGCTAGTACCTTTTACCTCCTAATTTCTAAAACAAACAAACAATTGTTTATCAGTTTTTTCCTTTTTTTTTTAAGAGTTGTTCTTTAGCAGTGATTATTTTTTCACAATTCACACTGGACCAAATGACTTTTGGATAACTTCTCATATTAGGAATTTACAATTTCTCAGTTAATGCATGTAAGCTTCATCTCATCATGTAAAGGATCAAAGAGTAGGGAAAGAAAAATTATTGAGCCATGGAAATCAGAGAGAAACTTCAACCTTGTTTTCATGACATTTATAGAAAAGTTATCTTAAAATATACTGAGTAGATTTCTTTCAAGTGAGGGTCACAAATATGTTTCTGAAAAGGCTGCAACTGCCAAAAAAACTAGGTAGCTATCACAAGTTTGATAATATAGCAACTAAATAAAAATAATTATATACTCTATATATAGATATATTGATTTATTGATTGATACATTCAAGATAAATCAGACTTATTTGATTACTAAACAATCAAAAATGCCCATCAGTTTTATCATACAATTAAGTGTGCATTTACTATTTTTATTTTGTATTAGGATAACAACAAAAAGTTAATTACTTAGGCAACAGGCCTTTCTTTTAATGTAAATGTATTTTGCTAACCATGAAAGAAAAATAACTTCACAGATGTACCTATTTTGTTATAAACAAGTTAGACAATTAGCAGCAATTCTCAAAGAGCTGTTTTATTCTGCATCTACTTATTCACATTTAGATATATGCAAGCCATCAAATTTGCATGAATATTTTTCAAATTTAATAGGCTTTGGCAAGAACTACCTGTTCCGCATTTTTTAAAATAGCTGCCTTAACATAATTGAACAGCCATAGTATTATGATAATATTTATTATTTTTCACTAAAACTGCATGTGTACAGATGTGAAAAATAAAAATGCTACTCACAGAAACGTAGGAAAATAACTTACTCCCCTTAATAGGTTCCATTTAGTGCAGGTCACATTTTACCACCGTAAAATCTAGTCCTGCTTGATTGTATTGATTTGAATTATCCCACAGCCATTTTTAAGCTTTTTATTATTCTTAGTGGTGGCAGTCTTTCCTTCAGCACTGGTGTCTCATTACTTTACCCTGCCTGAACAGTCAGCTCCACTCATTAGAACAAGCATCTGCTACAAACAGTATTAATGAGATCCATATGAAGGGATACAACAAGCCATTACCCACCTGGGCTAATCATTTTACAGTACAAAGTTGATAATGCAGAGTCATCCAGCAATGCCTTGAACATGCTGTTACAATTACCTTACTCACACAGTAACTACTATTTTAGAACAGGGCCCACCAAAATTGGATGAATTTGTAAAGATGTATCTCCTTTGTAGCTACTGTTAACATACAACATATATTTCATCTCAACAAAGCCAAAAGGCATGATTTTGCTAGTGGGAAATCTGCCCTTTGACTTATGAATAGATTAGCATTAAAATTATTTATTAGACACTAATAGTTTGGCTACTGTTCCAATAAATATTGAGAATTTACACCAAACCAGTCAGAATAGCTGCATAACTCAGTGACTTTTATTTAAATAATAATAATTTAAAGCAATATGATTTTAGAGGTGGTTTTCTTCAAAACAGCATGAAGATTCATGCTTCAATACAGTATTTACATACAACCAAGTACAAAGCTGGTACAAAGGAAATATTTCATCAAAGAGTGCCAATGCTAAATGAGCTTCACAGATCTTTTAATTTAAAGCTCATTTCTCTAAACCTAAGATACAAATATACACATCTTTATACAGTGGCATTTACAAACAGGAGGGGAGAAGTATTTGTTCACACTGTATTTTTCCTTTTGGGACAAACATGCTCCAGAAGGAATGCTGGAGCAGAACCAGGAGGTGCTCCCTGCTGATACTTATGCAGCAAGGGCCCTGGAAACCAGGCACAGAACAAGCAAGACCACAGTGAAGGCTCAGACTCTTCAAACCACAACAGACTAGGCTAAGCAAGGCTAAGTCAGAAGATTTTGAACTCAGAGCTCTAAGAGAATGGAGGAGTTTTGAGTTTTGACCCAAACCAGACTCAGAACTCACAGACTTAAAAAAATATGTAAGATACTACTCCAGTAAATGCTCACAAGATATTTTATAGAATCACTATCAAATAATTTAACTAATCAATTTCATATTGTTAGACAACATTATTTGAGAAATAATGCCCTTTTATTTAGGGAAATACTTTCTCTTTTTCTAAAATTATGGGTAGAAAAATACAACAATGCTAAGAAACCAAAAAAAACATGCACAGTTCTACCACTGGAAAAAAAAAAAACCAAACAATGGGGAAAGGGGGAAAAAAAATACCAACCACAAAAAACCAACAGCTCTTAAAATAGAGGACGAGACGTTCCGCTCCAATCGGAATCTAGGATTAGCAAATGCTTTTGAAGAAAAGTAGAAGTCCTTAGTGAATCACTGACACTGCATATCAGTTAAAAGAATGTATAAGAAAATGCTTCAGTCATGAAACCTCTAGGAAAAACTACTGCTGAAGAAATCAAATACAGGTAGTTAACAAATAGTGACATTTAAGAAGTTTGGCTAAGTTGAGCAAATGTTGCTTTGAACTAAAATAAAACTGTTTTATTTCAGTGAAAAAGTATAACAGAAAGTTATCAGCTATGCATCTGCTTTTTTTTAATTCCAACAGGGTTGACAAAACAGCACTGCTTTTTAAGCAAAGAGAGATAACAAAGCAACAAAAGAAAAAAGCATGCAAGCCTAATAATATTCTAATAGGCAAGGTCTAGACTGCTGCATCTAAACCACTTTTAACAGAATAGCTTCAGAGATATTTGATGACAGGGGTTCCATCTCCAGATAATGTAAGCAGGGGATCCATAAATGGGTCTCCACTAACTGATGTCTTAATATTAAATTCAAGAAGGTCACGCCTGTCAACACAAGCATTCAGAATAACTAATGAAAATCTGTTTAATTGCATATGGAGTCTGGGTCACTGGAGAACAACTAAAGAATTCGAAGCATGTCCAATGGAAAACTGATCATAATTTTTCATTGTTGATTAGGATACATACCATGCAAAGTGTCTAAATGTCCAAATAATAGCTCAAGTTTTCATCTTTAATCTCTCTTTCATATTACTTAAGGTGATTTTCATTAACACTGGATCTCTGTAGATCCATTTTC
Source organism: Ploceus nigricollis (assembly GCA_013399945.1). Lineage (NCBI taxonomy): Eukaryota > Metazoa > Chordata > Aves > Passeriformes > Ploceidae > Ploceus > Ploceus nigricollis. The sequence goes on along the minus strand of VXBC01007854.1, from coordinate 74,348 downwards.
TTCTCTGAATATACCTATCAGTCTGTGTACCTTCATAATCTATTACCAGTTATTGTAATTTGAAAAAATTAAAAGAGCTATTTAGTTACTTCAGTTTTGTTTTTCCTTCATTCTGTTTTCCCACCATTCTAAAACTAAAACCAGAGGATAAAATGTTCAAAATACTGAAAATTCCAACAAGAAATTACATGTACACTTCAATTTCTTTCACAAAATGCAGTCTTCCAGGTACACTGCTATGTTCTGTATAATTGCTTTAGTACTCAGAATGTGGGCATCCCATCCACACATTTGAGTAAGAAAATGAGAATATTACATTAAGACATCAATTTTCCAAATTAATAACATAGGATATGACAAAGACTCTTCAGGTCAATTTAAGCTGGCTGACTTCATTTGTTCAGGGTCAGCAGCTTTGGAATGCCCTATGCCCTGTACTGCTCTGAGAATATGCCTTGACTTCCCAATACCCCACTGCTGTAATTTCCCACCCTGAGAACACCTGCACTGCAATATCCAAGTGCTTGTGCATACAGCCAGTGTTAGTAAAGCAATTACTCCCACACATTTCTTAATGCTGGGACTCCATACTGACTGCAAGCTTACTTTGACTTTTCACACCATGCTCAGTCCAAGCTAAAAGACCCTTGAAGCACGAACTCCACAGAGGAGAGACACTTGAAGGGTCTAGGGTTTTTTAATACAAGACAGCTTAGTTCTGGCTCAATTGTGCTGAATCCTGACTGACTCCATGTGGAGCCACTTGGCAATTCTCGTAAGATATCCAATTCCCCATATTCTCTAGGATTTTCATTATCTAGGATATTCTATTATTAAAGATAACAAACCTAGCAAAATAAAGAACTCAGGAAAAACTTTAGAATATGTCCAATAAGTCTAATCAGATTGTAGTTTGTTATTAATCAAAGGGCATCCCTGCAATGAATGTAAGAAAACTGGTGAGGAAAGATAAAATTATTGACTCTTTAGCTGACATGAACTACGTGTTTGAACAAAGGATCACAGGATGAATTTAAAAAAAGACTCCTACAAAATTTCTGATACTACCCAGCTTCTGAAGGATCAATTACAAGTTTTAATTTTGCTTGTAAATAAAGTCTTCACCTTAGCAAACTCTCACTGTTATGTAAGATTATTCTAAGACCTTCATGGCAAGTTGAGGCTGACAGACAGGCAAGGGTTATGGAGAATAAGGGTACCAGCCTTTAACAGTCAGTGTGTAAAACAGCTGCTAGAAAGAAACTTGGCCACAAACTTCAGCAAATGTTGGGTACCAAGACAGAATAAAAATTAATCTCTGGAGCTAGTTTTGTTGCTGTGCTTTGTCCTTTGTACAAGCAAATTCACTTTCCTGAGAAAATACATACTGTCTACCGAATTTACTGTGTTTTGCTTTTTCATTTAAAATTAACTTACCGGGTGCCGTCTGCTTTCCAGCTAACTTTGTATGGCTTCTGCTCCAAAAATTTAATATTTTGCTTGTCCATGGAAACAGGCTGTGCTCCAGGGAATCCAGTCCTAATAAAAAGAATCATGTTTATTAATGGTTCTGCAATAAATAGTCACACAAGTAAATACATTTTTCACATCAGACTCAAGCTACACCTCATACCAGACTTGCTGCAAGGTTAACTCTGAGCTAGAACGTCTTCTCCAATAAAGTATTTTGCAACAGAAGTTAAAAGCCTGTCTCATAAGAACAAAGTTATTTGCTTATGACAAAACACTAAATTATGTGGAACTTCAAAGTTTTAACTTTGCAGAAAGAGATATTTAAATTAAAAATTGCAGGCACGATAAGCATCAACAAGTAAGGAAGCAGTGTGGATCACCAACTTTGGAATGGAAAAGTTCAGAATCATAGACACTAAAACCAACATTTTCATTAGCATTGGACATAAATCCAAGTTGGCTATAAAAATTAGTATTATACTCTCTATACTTAAGTGTAATAGCAATGGTATAAATAAATCTACTGCTTGAGAAAGAACTAAGCTTTACACAAATAGCTGGATTAGGCTACATCTGGAATTTGAACAACAACACTTTGTTATCTCAATGGAAAAGTAATTCTAGAATCTTGTTTCTTAACACCAAAAACTGCTCATTCAATTTCATAGTACAGTGCAAGACTTTCACTGTCAAGTGTGTTTTTTAAGGTTTTTTTTAATAAACAATCCATGTTCACCTTTTTCCTCATTTTCACAATGAGCAGTTTCATTCTACAAAATACAATGCTTATTTCTAGATAGCATAAATAAGTAAGTTCTAAATATTCTCATACCCTTCCCATCCACAGAACTGCTGACATTTTTGCTGTATTCCTCCTAATTTTGGTTGCGTTGTCACCTGGGTCACACATTTAACTGTTATTCCTTCCAAGAAAATTGCACCCTAAATAAAAAAAAAATTTAAAATTTAGTATTAAAGCCCTAATAAAATCAAATCAGAATATATCAATACAAGATTAAGACTCTTTTCACAACCCTCTAGAGCAATACTAGCTTAAACATTCCTTAAGGATTTACCCCCAAATGTCAAGATACATTAGCTGAGCTTTGCCAGGAAACTCACAGGTGAGCCATATTATAAACCCAGGAACTAATGAGTTATTTATGAGGAAAAAATATAATTAAAAAAAGGCAATAGGGATAAGGCAAAAGGAAGAGATAGCTACTAGTACTTAGATGCTTACACTACTTAGCTAATACTCTCAAGAACGTTGATCTAGGACAAACTTAACAAAAGAGAAAATATAAATAGCAGATTTGTAACAAAATATTTGTGTAAATATATTTTTAGAATTTATTCTCAATTTAAACCAGGTTATTAGAGTGGAGCTGCTATCCTGAAAGCCCCAGAAAAGCTTATGCAGAGATCAAAAAAACCAATCTGGAAATAAAACTCTGAAATAATTTGTACATCTACAAAAAGTTTGATGCCAAGACGAATAAAAACAAATCTTGCATAACAGAACACATGAAAGCCATCAGGTCTACAAAACTACAAAATTAAAGATTTCTATGGAGATCTCAAATCAATCAGACTTAATTCAACAGAATCTCAAATAAATCTTCAGTGCACACAAAGAAGATAAAACCATGACTATTCACCTGTTGAACCCTGCATGTGAAGATACAAGTATCTCATATCTGTTCTCTAAAACATTTGAAACTAGCTTTAACAAATTCAGCTGCATACCACTGATGAAAGGAGTAGTATTTTTCTCCTCTGCATTTCCACACATTGTGGCACTCCTGTGTTATACACTTGAGCAAATCTAGGAACTAATTTGGTAAAAATAACATCATAAATTGGTAATTTTCTGCCAAAACAGTATCCTAAGCTAGCTCACCATAGGATAACTCAATACTAGTGACAGCACAAGGGAAGCAAAAGGGAAAGCAGGGAAAAGCAGGACCACAGTTTTCAGTACAGCCTGCAGTCAGTTAAGATTGGCTCAGTCACATCACCAAATCACATTCTGAGAACAGAACATCCTAAAGAAATATACTGGTTCATAACCTTAACTACTTTGAGCTCCACAGACTTTCTGTGTGTCACTCACCCCATACAATTTACATGGGCACCAGCCAGTGCAACAGCACGCAGGGGAGTGGGCGAGAGAGGCAGACAGCTACTCGTGCCTGGCCAGCACATTGTCTGAATTCTGATAAGTGGTGAAGAATACGAGGAAACAAAGGAAGATGGTTCTGCCTTGGTTCTGTAAATAATGGCAGAGTGGAATGGCAGTACGACTGCTAAGATTGAAATAACAGGCAGGGAATGGGAAAGATTTTCCAGAAAAGAAAAAGTAATAAACACAAAATTCGTAATTGAAAGTGTTTCTTGCAGATTATCTGCTTCAAGTATAATCACTAAGGCACAGCACTATGAAAACAATGTGAGTCACTTGGGTATTCGTGCTTGGCTAACTTAGCACTCCAGGTTTCATGAGGACATTCCTTGGATAAGGTGCTAAAACTGAGCCAGATCCGTGCAGTTTTTACCCTACTGTTCAGCTACCAATGCCTTTGAAAACAGGACACTGGAGACCATGGTGCAGAGACTACAGAGAACTCAGATCACCAGGAGCACATCGACTCCTCAGCACTGATACTAAACCAAGAGTTATAAGTCCTAAAGGACCCAAGGAAATTACATGCACTGGTATCTACACTGTGCACAACCTTCACACCATCTGTACTAATCAACCTTGCCCCACTTGCCATGAATTTCTCCACCCATCACTTCAGCTGAAAGAGAAGTGGCAATGTGGATCATCCTGTGTTGGTTCATATCCTAAACACCATCTGGAGGAGTGGGTGAGTGGGAACAGCCCCAAACACACACCTTCCTGACCCTAGCGACTATCACCAGGCCTGGGTGAGAGCTGTCTTCAGCTACTCAGACTTGACTGCATGCCAATATGCTCAGAGACTGCCTCCCAGAAGGCAAGAAACATTCCAAAACATGTCAGGATGAGATCTCTTCTAAAATGAAGGAAGTGAGAGACAGGGACTTACACTTATCAGCTTAGATTTAATACCTAGAAACATAGGACCAAATCACAGTAACTGCCTCTTGGCATGTACAAGCAAAAAAGAAAACAAAATCATACTGACTGTCACTCAAAAGCAAAGGTGTTCCACTAAACATTTGGTTTTCATAATGAAACAGGCTTCACAGAATTGGCATTGCATGCATTTGCCTTGGTTTGTCTTTTGTTTGCATATCTTGTCCTCATAGAGGACCTCAGAAAACATGGGGTAGATGTAACTTCCATATACCAGAAGTGTAACCTGCTTCAAAACCAGGTTCAGAGGAGTTAGCATTTCACTAACAAAATGAAAGAATCTGCAGGGTCTGGTTTAGGTATAAGATAATCAATTTATTTCCACTAAACTTCCCATTAGCATTCTTATATTTGTGACATCTCTGACTTTAGTAACAGGGATATAGACTGGGATGGTAGTTTAAGATTCAGCGTTATCCTTCATTTTAAAAATGGGCTGGAAATAACACTGTGCAATTCAGCATAAACAAAGTTCTACACTTAATAATGGATAAGAAATTATACAAACACACACTGGTAGATAATTAGAGAAAAAGACATGGAAGCAGCAAGAGACCAAAAGCTGAATTAGTATTGTTCTGCTTTGTGAAAGGCAATTATGTTGAGATATATAAACAGAAGTATTAGCCTTAAGACATGTGAAATTAATTTCTCCCCATTAAGCCTTACTAGGATGGCCTCAACTAGAGGCTTGCATTCAATTACAGGCACCACAGCATCAGGAAAACATGAGTCAACATGACAGAATACAAAGAATAACAAGAAAGGTCAGTAGTACAAAAAAAAATAGACTATAAGGAAAAAGTGAGCTAATAAGCATTTAACATGGAGAAGGAAATGATACCCATATTCAAGCACATAAAATGGTGCTGCCAAATCAAAAAATAGTATTTATCCCATATCCTTCAAGATGCCCACAGGCAGAACAATAAGTGCAAGGGTTAAACTTTGCAAAAGACAGTTTGTTAGGCAGAAAAACCCCAAGTCACTAATATTTAGAATAATTGTACTATGATAGTTAACTAATAAATATTATCCTCATCACATTAAATCAGTTTAATTGCTTCCTTCTGTCTCACAGATGACCACAAGACACCTGCACTCAAAATCATGAAGAAAATCATTAACAGCCACCATCTCTTCCAGACTGTTTAAGATGTCACCATTCATTTCAGAAGCACTGCATCTCACACCCCATGAAATGCAACTTACATGGGACTAGAAGAGACAACATTCCTTAATAAACAGTAAAAGTTCTACTTGACCCATGAAAGGTTTGTAGGTTCTGGCTCAGTTGTACTGAGAATTACATCTTTTTGTCCGATTTGCAAAATGAAATATTTTTTTCCTGAAGTGAGATTCTAAGTGTCAGTTAATAATGTTGTTTTGATGCTACAATCAATATGGCATGCACTGACAAAGTCAAAACTTGTTTGGATTTCCTGTGTGGCACCTCAGACTACAACAAGCAGATTTCCTGGTACCTGTCAACTTCCTTCAGGTGATGACAAAGGAAACTGTAATGGCTTTATGTTCTAATGATTCTTAACACTTTCTGTAGTGTAGGAAAGAAAGGCTGTCAAGATTTTTTGACATCAAAATATGGACGTTTTAATGAAAAATGCTGCAGTATAGTTTCTCACATCAGAGTTTCTGAAATGGACAGTATATTAACTTCATTTCACAGGCTAGCTAGCAGTTGTTTCTAACTATTCATTATCCTAGCAAGATGCCTGGGAGCTGTCTCCTCCTCTACCACTAAACTTTTCTTCTGTCTCCACAAAGATTTGGGTCAAAATGAGAAAAATTCAGAACACTGCTATCACTACAGCTACCCCTAGTTTTACACTGCCTACCTCCAGGCTTTTAGGAAAGAGATGAATTATAAAGGTGGAAACATCTGCTGCAGGAAAACAACATAATACTGAAAATGTAGCCCTTTAGACAGTAAAATAAGAATATCTGAGCAAGAGGTATTTACCTGATACTCACTCCCCCTGTAGACCGCATATTTACAAGGAATCACAAATATCCATCTCTACTGAGTTAAGAAGCAGTCCCATCTGCCAGCCAAGAACCATGGTAAAGAATTCTGCCCATTCCTCCTCTTCGTGTCAAAGAATGTTCCTTCAGAGCTGCAAAACTGAATTATACGAATATGCATATTAACTAGATGATTCTTTCTTTCACAAATTCTCTGACTCATAATTAACTTTTAGTTATTAATATGCTTATTCGTATAATTTAGCTTCCAGCTTTCAACAAAACTATGGTGGCAGACAAGAAAAAGCCTGGGAAGCCAGTATCATTCCTGTTAAATAGACCTGTTGAGTTTTATACTTGATGAAAAGAGGCTGTCATTGTAATTCATCCTAACACCTCAGTTCCTAATGCATCAGAAGGCACATAAAAAAAACTTTAAGGTTCCAGCCCCCCAAAAATATTTAGACATCAATGTTTTACTGCAAATCTAATGGAGGAAGTCGTGATACCCCGTGAATATACTTTTACTATGTCTTTACAGTGTGGGAAATTTTTTATTCCAGATGAGGGATAATTTGAAAGTTTTCAAAGTTCATCTTGCTTCTTTAGACTAGATTTTGTATTCCTGTCAGGTTAACATCTTCCATACTCCACTTGTAAACCTTGTTGACCAGCTGCAGTAACAACAAAATGCTTTTTTGCAGCCTATTTCAATATGAGGACTTCCAAGTCTTTGCAAACAAATACACCTCAGCACACAAGTAAAACAATTCAGTATTATGAAAAAAAAGCCTATTCTTGCACTCAGCAGTAGCCTAGCCTACTTTATTTGCAAACAAAAAAAAGCAAGTCAGAAATTTTAAGAGAACTGAGTCATTAGTCTTCAGATGATACAAATATATTCTCTGTACTTGAGTATTAGTTCCATATCATGGTAACTACAGTAACTCATTTAATCAGAATTATGCAGATGTATGTCAAAAACCACAGTAAGTGATCAGCTATATTTCTTACAAAGCTAAAAAAGCTTTGAACACATTATAATCTCAAAGCCGCCTTGGGTTTTTTAAGCTCATATTGCTTTTTGCTAATCCAATTTTCAATCCCACAAAATTTCCCAAAGAAAGACTATTTACCAAAATGAGCACTGAATTTTAAAAATTCTGAATTTCATCCACATCACTACAAAAAACAAGAGCTGTTTCCATCCAACTCTAATAACATTTCATCTCCAAAGACAGACTGAATAATTAAAAAGCACTTTACTATCTCAAAAAATTGTTATATTAGAAAATTTTTTAATCATTTTTACAACTGGAATATTTGAGGTGTTGAATATTAAAGAACACGGTTCACATAGGAAATACAAAAAAGTTTACAATGTACCTACAACTTTTTCCAGTTACAGACAATGCTTTCAGTTCCCATTTCCAAGAGCAGTGATACATGTATAGCATGTATGATGAGGTAAGTGATGGGTATGAGGTTAGGAAATTATGTTTAGCAATTTAAATATTAAATTCCAAATCAAAATTACCAGTTTTAGGCGTTCTTTTCTCCTCTTGCCAAAGGAAGAGCTTGATGATCCAGGTTCTGATTCTGGGCCTCCAGTTTTACCATTATCATCATCCTCCTCTTCATCTTCATCAAAGCACCATTCTGGAAGCTCTGGTGGTGCTGGTGCATCATCTTCATCACCATAACGACGAAATAGCTCCTTCAAATAGTCACCTTTATAAATACCTGGAGGTCTCGCCTGAGCAAAAGTAGCCACAGCAGCCTCAATACTGTCAAAAAAAAAAATTAAAATCACTCTGGATGCTTAATTTACACATCTTAGTCATGTCATGCTTTACCAAACATAAGAATTATTGGGACTGAGAATCAATACAAATTCTGAAGTGGTAATTGCAAAAACATTCCTTATATTTGAAAGCCCATGCTTAGATCAGTCAGGTAGCAGTTGCTCTTGCATAAGATTCTGTATAACTTTGTAGGCACTGCAAATGTTCTCAAGTAACTGCAGCTGCTTTGAGTCCTTATTGCAGCTCCTAGTGGTCTGCTGATCACTGTTTTATCACAGATAAAACTTTTTTATTGCTACAGAGAAACAATGGGTGACATGCAGGTGACCTGAGGACTGCATGAACACAAAAAAAGACCAAAGAAACATATCAACAAACTTAATAAGAAAAATGCAAATGTTTAAATTCAAATATGGTTACATTTTTCTCCGCTAAGAATTCTCTTTCCTCTCATTAGAGGTTTTGCCATCATACTGGGAAAAACCACCCTAATCTTTTTAAATTACTTTTCTTTCCAGAAGTTTCTCATAAAAGGACTGTGGTTCAGAAGCCTTTTACTACGCACCTAATACTTAATCTTGCTCAAATAAATTGGAAGCTGGACCACAAAAAATTAGAAACCAAAACTAACAGTCATGCATCTTTACCAGCCAAGGGGAAAACTCTCCAAAACATACAACAGTGAGCATATCACAAGGGTTTTATTGCTATTCTATGAAAATGTTTAACTAAAAACATTGGATATAATTCTGTCTTCCATTTATCATGGCAATGAAGAGCACTAAGGCTCCAAGAATCAACATTTTAAAATCTTACTATATAGGGGAGAGGAAAAACCACAAAAATAGAGAGATGCCCCTGTTAGGCTTCTTGACAAGCACATGTCTTAAAACTGGAACAAAAGCACATACTACACCCTGTGACTTTTTTTTTTCCAGATATTTAATTCAAATTTTTTTTTGTCTGACCTGTACAGTATAGAATAGAGCCTGAGAACTTTAAGAGGTAAATTTTACAGAATAGACAGAAATGGTGTCTAAGAACCAGTAAGGTTGATTCACTCCTCTGATCTTTGTAAGAGGAGGAAACAAGACGTTCTCCAGAGTGACACTATCACACGGTATCACTTCAAAAATGACAGTTTAAGAGTCTAAGTTACTTAGAAGGACCTTTCTTCCCCATTCTGTTTTCTAAGACTGCTAATCTCTCTCTCACAAGACATTTTTTACTTTGCTATCTTTCTTAAATTTTTTCACATCTTCTGTAATGAATGCCACTGAAAGAACAAAACAAACCAAAAGTTATGGGGCCTGAAAAATGCTCAATTTTTTTTCTGATGATATTAGAAGAACTCTATAATCTTCTGGAATAAATGGCAATGAAAGCCAAAAGGGGTGGCACAGATTTCAAATACAAAACCCTACCTGAAAAAAACCAAGGTTTCCAGGTTCTAGAAATACAGCAGTCTTTGGGAAAAATGAGTTGTTGAAAAGAGAATCAAGTAAGGTTTCTGACCTTACTCGTCAGAAAGCTGAAGAGCTTTCAGGCCTTTCTCTAAACTAACTATAAAATATATTCCACTGTACACAATACAGCAGCAACACTCCTACATCATACGCTTAAGGAATGAATACAGATGGATTTTTCCATTAGGAAGATCTTATTTCCTCATTAGCAAGAAACAGTGCCTTGTTTTAAAGAATGATACAGCAAATTAGATTTATCTCGATACAATGCTCAGCATTAACCAGCATCTTGTCAAAATTGTTTCTTTCCTTGTGGACATTTTTTCCTACCAGGGGACATCTGGATGTTCTATTAAAATAATCTGACAGAGATTAACAAACTTGATACAATTAACTACCCAAAACAAAAAAAAAAAAAAAAACACATGGCTGTTGAGTTTTAAGGCTTTTCCCACCAAGGTTTGAAAACAGAGAGGTGGCATAAAAGTAGGAGAGACAAAGAGATTTAAGTCCCTTTCCTCTTCAGAACAAAGGATCAATTCTAAGTCTAATTATTGCATGCTACTTTAAAATTGTTTGATTAAAAGCATACACATTTTCTAATTCATAGGAACAACAAGAATCATACTATAGAGCCATTTGTGTCTGTGTTTATTTCGTATACACAGCTAGGATCCTGCAAAGCCACCCATTACTAAAGGTTTTCCATCTCCATTACTCCAATATCTTTATTCCAGGTTTACTAACAGACAGCAACGACCTAGTTCTCTGCAAACAGCTTGCACATATTTGCTAAGCACAACTGTATGTCCAGTCACGACAAAATCCTGCAACAGAAGCAGAATTTTCTTCACTTAAAGGACCACACATAAGAAATATCAGAATGTTTAACGGGCTTGTCAAGAAACATGACTTTCACAGGATTCTGTCAAGAAGGAAATAGTGTTTTGCAAATACTACAAAACAAAAGTTATGCAAAAGTTATGCTCAACAGGATGGTACAGGCATTATTTAGGTTTGGGGTTTCTTTTAAAACTAATGTTATCTAAAAAAGATAATTACTCTGTATGAAGGAACCAACGTTTTTAAAAGATGGAAAAAAATAGGTGAGTCTGTATAGAAGCATGCTGCAGACTTTAGTCAAAAAACAAGCAGAAAACAAAGGCTTTGTTTGCCCCCAATCCTTCAGAAGCATGAATGTTGCTGCTCTAGTTAATCTCTTCAGATTTCAAAAAAGCCCAAAAACCGACACGCATGCCTACATGAAAAAGATGAAAATGCACAGGAAATAATCTTTCAGGAATCTCTGAACTCTACATTCTTACTTAAAACGTGGGAGATGTCATGGGAAAGAGACACAATATGATACATACACTGCTAAAGGCCCACACACAGCAGGTACAGCTGACTTTTGACCTACCAGACCTGGAATTCTTGACTGCAACAGGCTAAGCTACCAAGGGATGATACAAAACATGTTATTATGGGCTGTTTACTCAAGATTGTTAGGCAGCTATAAAACAAGCAATAGTGAATAGATTAGCACAGCTGTCAGGACAATGACTGAAGTGACATACTGAAGAACCCTTTGGCCACATTCCACAAATCCCCAGGAACTAACATACAAAGTTACCTCCAGTCCATCTTCTCGACCAAAAAGGCACAGATCAAAAATCCAGTTCTATTGAAACCATGTGTACAATGGACACCTAGAAAAGATAAGAAAAGGGCATTATCACTCACGAGTGGTTTAACAAACATATTTAGTACCAAAAGTGTCGGTTTAGATCCTTCCACCTTCACCTGTAACATTAAAAGGTTATCTCCCTTCCCATCATGGCAGTACAGACCACATAAGGCACAAAAGCCTAAAAGGCAATTTATTACATTCTTTCTGCAAATTAGCAGCAGAAAGGGTATAGGACACTTCATCACAATCAAGAGCACTAACTTAATGTGATTGAAATATGGCTAATACAGATAAGATCCACAAATCTGCTCAAATGCTTGTCAGAAGGCAATATAATAAAATTCTTTAATTGAGCTTTTACTGGATTCAACAAGCAGGACATTCATTTCATACCATCAGGCAAAAAATCATATTCATATTACCTTACCTCAAAACTGAAAGGGGTGCCAATAGACCATAATTCTATCTCAAATTCGCTACAACCATGCTAAGACCAGACTTATTAATTTTGACCAAAAAAATGTACAAAAAGAAAACTATACAACAGTATAATCATCTTGAATTACTTATCTTTTCAATGTGAAAAAAAGAATTAAGTCTTCAGCCTCTGTTTTACTGAACTCATCCCCCAGTGAAAGGAGGGATACACTGTCAAATGCATTGCATTTTTTTTCTCTCAAGGCAACAGCACCATCTAGTGATAAGCAGACCAGCCTCAAAACTTTTGCTATTAAAAATGTCATGAAGGATTCAGGCAAGATGTTGTCTCTTCCCCCTATTTATTTTAAAATTATAAATATCATTAAAGTTTCCACTGACATCAAGAGCAATTATTCTTAACATTTTTCAGTTGTTACCATAGAATCATAGAATTATTTAGGTTGGAAAAGGCTTTTAAGTACATTCAATCCAACCATTAACCCAGCACTGCCAAGTCCACTACTAAGCCATGTCCCTAAGTGCCACATCTACACAGCTTTTAAATACCTCCAGGGATGGGGACCCAACCACCTCCCTGTGCAGTTTGTTCTTGTGCTTGACAACTTCATCTTTTGGTGAAGAAATTTTTCCTAATGTCCTAAACTTCTGTGTAACTTAAGACCCTTTTCTCTTGTCCTGTCACTGGCTGACTGGGGAAAGACACCGATCTCCACCTGGCTACAACCTCCTTTCAAGCAGTTGTAGAGAGTGATAAGGTCACCCCTGAGTCTCCTTTTCACCAGGCTAAAAAATCCCAGATCCCTCAGCCACTCCTAATAAGACTTGTGCTCCAGACCCTTCACCAGCTCTGTTGACCTTCTCTGGACACACTCCAGAATGTCAATGCCTGAGCACCAGTGCCAAGTACCGGGGGACACTCACTTCCTAATCCTACTGGACATTGGCCTTCTTGGCCACCCAGGCATACTGATGGCTCATGGTCAGGAGACCAGCACACCCAAGTCCTTCTCTGCCAGGCAGCTTCCCAGCTGCTCTTCCCCAAGCCTGCAGCATTAGCTGGGGTTGTTGTGACCCAAAGTGCAAGACCTGGAACATAACACCATGAAGCAAGCCACTTAAGCTTTAATTAATTTGCTCATTTCTCTATCACAGCCAGTAAAGTAAGGTTAGTAACAATCCACTTGATGCATATTCAAACAAAATGTGAATATCTACCTTTTTTTACACTCCTCACACAGATATTTGTGAATATCTATCTTTTTTTACACTGAGGTATAAACTTTTTCAACTGGAGAACCAAAGTACCTACAAAAAGTAGACTGATGAAAAAAAACCAAACTGACTTTAAGTGGGTAAAAAAAAGTATGCACTAACTGTAACAGGATCAGGTTTTGTGCCTGCCCCACCAAGGTTCCCGTCTTGATAAAGCAAGGTAAAAATTAACATTAATTTTTTGGATTCATTTCTAACCACTTAAAAAGTGTGTAACTTGCATCAAATTAAATGAATTTTAGCTTCCTTATATTATTTATTCCTAACAATCATTTCTCCTTTGTTTTCTGATGAAGCAAAATTTTTGTATGTCACGTCCTTAAGGTTGGCAGGCATAATCCTGTCCTTCATGCTGCAAAAATAAAGTTTCCTTCCTATATTGCTCTATATGAATTGAAAATTTGGATCACTTAACATTCACATTTCAGTCTCTTTTCATATCTAATCATGACACTAAGAACAAAATTGCACACAATTGCTACCACTAAGTCCTGCAGCTGTTACTGCTGCCAAGAAGGTTAAGTCAATAATTTTATACACATGACAAAGATAAGAAGTATCTCAGCATGAGACCAAATGGCTTGGAAGAGAAAGGTCACACAGGGTACAGTACTATCACTGCTGTAGACCTCTTTCACTTTTGATAAACATCCTCCACACCAGTCCCTCTGATGCTCTGTCAGAGGAAACAAGTGCCCAAAATGACAAATTTCAGTAATTCATGGAAAGGAAAGGAAAATTCCAACATTTCTCTTTTACTATGAAAGCCTAAACAACATGTTCTTCAAAAGTTTAGTCAACGTACTATTTTCTCCTTGGCTCTTTCTAAATGACTTTTTTCCCCTAAAGAGGTGAAACATCTAAATAATGGAAAAACATTCTACAATTCATCAAAGCCAAAAAGTTAGTGACTCAACACTAAAAATGGCATTTTATAAGTTGAAATATCAACTAAATAGGTCTGCTACTTATAGGATATCACCATGCTATCCATGCACTATATAAATTGCTGACCATAATCACTATTTTGAGTTCTTTTGCAGTGGAAGAACTGCAAAAGGAGACTGAAAACAAGGAATTGCTAAAAGAAAAGTGAGTGGGATCAGTCACCAACAATATCTTGCTTCTGGTGTAAGTTTTGAAATACTGTTGATGACTGGTTCCGCTCACTCCCATTTAGCAGCTCCTCATTTTTTAAACCACGTAGTTGTGTTACTGTTCAGAGACGAACACACAGGTCTCTGTCCTGGTTTCAACTGAAGCAGACTTAATTTTCTTCACAGCGGCTGGTGTGGGGCTGTGTTTCAGATTTGTGCTGAACCCAGGGTTGATAATATAGAGATGTTGTTGTTATTGCTGGGCAGGACTTGCACAGAGCCAAGGCCTTTTCTGCATTTCATGCTGTCAAGCTGGTGAGGAAGTTAGGGGTGCCTGGGAAACTGGGAGGAGACACAGCCGGAACAGTTGACCCAAACTGGCCAAAGAGATTCTCCAGACCATAGAACACTCAGTGCATAGAGTAGGAGGAAGAAAGAGGAATGGGGGGACATCCAAAGTGATGGCATTTGGCTTCCCAAGTCACCATGAGGTGTGATGGGGCCCTGTTCTCCTGGGGATGGCTGAGCACCCGCCTGCCCATGGGAAGCAGTGAATTCATTCCTTGCTTTGCTTGTGTGCATGGCTTCTGCTTTCCCTATGGAACTGTCTTTATCTCAGCTCGTGAGATTTCTACCTTTACCCTTCCACTTCGCTCCCCAGCCTCACCAGTGGAAAAGTGAGGGACCAGCTGTGTGGGGTTTGGCTGCTGGCTGGAGTTAAACCACAACAGTCTCGAATTAAACTGCATTCTGTGTGCAATAAAGAAGTAAGCAAGTATCTAAAAGAAAACTAGGTGAAAAAATGTGTGATCAAATTAAATCTCTCAAGCACTCAAAAAAAAAATTCTCAGTGGTATCACATCCTGCAGCAGAACAAGAAGAAATGGCTACAAATTGAAATACAATAAATTCTATTTCAACATGAGGAAAAAACACCTGTGTATTGTAAGAACAAACACTGGAAGAGGCTGCCAGAAAAAGTTGTGGAGTCTCCAAGCTTAGAGGCTGGTCAAAAGCCAAATGGGCATAGTCCTGAGGAAGCTGCTTTAGCTGGCCCTGTTCTAAAGAAGGGCAACTGAGTAGCTGATTTCCACAGGTCCCTTCCAATAACTTCAGCTATCCTACCATGTATCTGGATGAATCCTAAACTGCATGAACATACCAGCTTAGTTTACCAAGCTCTTAGCAATGACACCTGCACAAACAACTGTTCCATGCACTCCTAAGTCACATAGACACTCAGATTCAAGAAGGCTGCAAAATTATCATCCAAGAGGATTGAGGATGACACCCATTCTGACTTTGGAAACACACGTGCAAAGTAATTTTTTGTCCCTAATAGTTTGCAGATAGAGATGAACATTAACATGATTGAGAAAAATCAGAGTAAAATAGTTTTAACTAAAACTAGAAGGGATGTAAATTAAACCCAGAACTTATTTCTCTCTGAGAAAAAAAAGTATGCTTAGAACATTCAAATATTCACTGCAAGACAGTATACCACAGAAGAAAAACTTAGCCTAATATCTACTACCAGTTTTGTGAGACTTGCTAAAGAATCTCTGATAATACAGTTACCAAGTATGACTTCAAGTAAACCAGACCACCAAATACATAACTTGCATTTGTATCAGCAGAAGTTACAAAACCACAGTGCAAGTATCATGTATTTCTAGACAGCTCTTGGGCCCGTGTAATTTTCTGCATTAAGTCAACAGCTGTTATCAAACTGATGGATGCAAAAACATACTACTTTCCGTAAAAAATAATAGAAACATATTAGTTTTGCAGCAAAAGCAATCAAATTTATATATGCTTAAACACCATACTGAGGAAATTCATTTGCCGGACTTCTAAGAATAAGAGACTGCAGTTACAAGCAAATATTAAACAAACTAAGAATAAAAACTAATGATGGGCATAAAATGGATATAAGATGTACCTATAAGCTCTGAAGGATTCTTATCACTGAAGTGTTCGCATACACGGATAAATGTTTCTGTATTCTCAGGCGTAGGGCACTCACCATGCCTGAAAAACACAAGAATACACGGATTAGGAGACACTTGGGGGAAAGGCAAAAAGAGAAAAAAAATTAATTTCTTCAGTGTGATCTTTCAAATTAAAAGCCAAAGAAATAATTAAAAAGTGCACACAACTTACCCTTTACATTGGAGCTTTATATATTTAATTCCCTCTTTCTCTATATCATTTCTGTCATAGAATCTAGTGGTGTTGGTCAAGTCTACCAGCAAACCCATTTTAACCTAAAAAACAACAACAAAAAAAATAAACTTCTATATGTGGTTCAAATACCAGTGCATAAATACTAAATGTCTAAAAACATAATAATTAAAAGCAACCACAGGCTACATTTGTCAGTTTAAAAATAATTAAATATTGTATTTGTTTACAAAATCTGTATTTTACCACCATTACAGACATCTGCATTTCTTTGTGAAAGCTGGTGTCTAAATTAGCACTAGTCATCGACTCAAAAACTTTAGTTTGCTCCAACCAATGATTCTAAATAAGAAAATTCTGCTAACAGCAGGAAAATCTGGTAAAGAATTACTTTAACACACTAAAAAGACAAACATGATGGAATCAAGTGCTCTTATGCAAAGCACAGCAATACTAAACACTGGCACAGTGAAAGTACCATAAGAAAAATTAACTACTGAGACTTACATGTAAGCATGCTCTCAGAAAAAATAACTCATTTTCATTTACCTATTAAAGTGCAAAACAATGCAAAAGAATGAACATATTTTCAAGTTTAAAAATTAATCAAATTAATTAAATTCTTAAAACCCTCTTATTTAAAGCTAAAATGCAAAACAACCTCCGATATTCAAACATGTTGTCAGCAGCTAAGGTGGCAGTGTCAACCAGTCAGACGTCAGGGCGTTCCTGAATCCAGGATGCCTTGCTCACTCTACCCTAATGTGTCACCTTGTGCAGCAACTTATTTTTTTAGTGTTTGTTTTTATAGCTGGAAAACAGGTCTTTTAAAGAGTCTTGTGGAAGTTACTACATTTTTAAGAAGGATGGAAAGCGGTTTGGCTGCTGGGTGGCACAAAACACACAGTGTATCAAAGTATATCCTACTGATCCTTGTTCCAAACAAAATTTCCAACAACAAACCTACCAGTTTTACTGTGCAAAAACAGCCCACTAACACACCTGAGCAAAGAAAGTATTTCTGGTTTCCTGTCTTGTAAGTGCAAGCAATTGCTTTTGGACAAAAAACTCGATGTCATACTTTCAGGTAGGACCAACAGACTGCCAATAATTTAGCAGTGCAGTTGGAAGAATTACAAAGTAAAACACCATTTCCACACAATTCAGAAAAGGTAAAATCCAATTATAACTAGAATACAGTTCAGAAACAGCTATTTCACATGAATGTGTTGTTTAGTAGACCCCTGAAGGAAAATTTCCGATTATCTACAGATAGCTCTCCAAGATATTCAAACTTCTGATGATATACATTTGTAATACTTACATACTTTCATATTACTTTTATTTAATAAATATTAAAAAGCATCATGATGTTATGTCAACAGCATTAAAACTTATAAAGTAATATCCAGATCAGGTCTGAATTTCTCATTGTCAACTTTGCATATTGGATTCAGAATACTTTATTTACTCTTATAACTGTGTTTTGCAGACATACAAACCACCTCACAAGGGGGTCCACCTGAAAACAATGTTACACCACCTGAAACTTCAAATATAAAGTGTCAATTGAGCTGCTAAGCATGGAGACTGACAGCATCCTAGACAGTGATTAATTCTGTAGAAATTATACAAAGGCAATTAATTCTATGATTACTTTCCTCCCTCTCCATTCCCTACAGCATTTTGCAAACGTCTCCAAGACTACTTAATTCAGGCCTGTAGGACTTCTCATTTGCTATTCTTTTGCCATTATTACATATCATTTCAATCATATACAAGTGAAGCTCATATGAAGTGACACTGTTCCTCACACACTTCATGAAGCAGTATGGCAAATAGGCATCGAGTGTAATTCATCCAAAGCTATAAAAGCATTTATGGCATATAGAGCACGTAAGACCTGAAAGCAGCTTTCCTGCTTTACAGAAAGCGTAATCATTTGCATTCTCAATCCAAGGGACTGACTGCACATAACACATTACAATTTAGAGAGTGCAAAGCACAAGAAAATTATAAAGAAATTTTTAAAGAACAGGGGGATTATACAATATATCAAAGTATACAACTATGATTTTTTAAAAATCCATGCAAAAAAAACCACTGGTACCACTGGAACAAAATAAAAGCCTTCCCCTCACTTCCTCACATTCCAGATATCCCCAGCTATTAATGCCTTATGCATGTGCTCTTCTGTTGCTGTGCAATAAAATGGGCTTTGCTATGTTCCTCTGTATGACCCCAGAAGTTTCTCCTTAGACACTGGAGATTGAAAACACCCTCCCCAGGAAGGAGAGAGCATACTACAATACACTGAATTCACTCCAGTCTCAGGAATTTCTTCTTGCATTTCTTATTTGAGGAAAATAGTTTAGATCAGTGATTGAATGTATCTGTGAAAACAATAATGTGGCTGCAAATTGGTAAGTAGTTTTCCTAACAGCAATTCTGTAACTTGAGCATACTAATTACTCAAACATTCTTTTGAGTAAACTAATGTCTTAGCTCTTTGTGACAGAAACAAATCTACCTGTATAAAGCATAAACTGTGCTAACCTACCTACTCAAGAAATAAATAAAAAAAAAATTATTCATGCTGTCACCAATTGCTCCTGCAATTCATTTAAGAGAACATTAAGATACTCTGCCAATATTGGTGACCACAAGAAAAATGGGGCTGCCATGGCTAATCAAATCAGTTTCTAACATTCAGATTTTCAACAACCAGCTCCGTGAGAAAAGGAATCACACAGGAAGCTTGTTACAGATAGTTCCACCCAGACAGATTTTGTCTTAAATGCTAAACCAGTAAACCTTCAAAAATCTGTGGTAACATCAACATCTCTCTATTACAGAAATCCAGATGTAAAAGTTTCTGCTGATGTCTTTTATTTGGGAGCTAAATTATATGGACTTAAGTAGTAACCAGTTTTCAGAAGTAATTATTCTGCAAAATATTAGCAGTAAAAAACACACCACAATAAAATTACAAGAACCATGCACAGTGAGCTACTTTCACCCTGGGTGGGAAAACTCACTCTTACAGGCCTCCTCAATTTCACGTTTATTTCATTGCTGGCCTGTTGGTAAATTGCTAATCTACAAATGGAGCACTCCAGTAACCACTACATATCTTGGCAAATAAAAAAGAAATATATATTTTCAAATAGCAAACACTCATCAACAATGCCAGGGTCCAATACAATGTAATAGATTTGACGAGAACAGAGAGTTTGAGAGAAATTCTACGTTGTGCCTGTTAATCAAAATTACCAAAATATAAGTGGGGATCCTCATGCTACTAATTTTACTATCAAATTCTAATAATCTGATGTCACTCAAGACATGAATTTGTAGCATTACAACAGAACTGACAGATGTCACTACTGGAAAGGCTACAGAGTCTCACCATGATTATTTCTTTTTGGTGGCAAATCACTAAGGAGGCAAGCATTTAGAAATTCTGGGTAAGGTTGTGAAATTCTCTGTAACTTTGAAATATACACAGAATTTTAAATTATTTTAAAATATTAATAAGATTGGTTTGCGAAAAATTCCCAGTATGCCCATCAAATCCAGTCAGAGTCAAAAATAACATAATACATAAAAGAGGAACTCAAGAATTTAGATGCACATGTCAGATACTGAAATATTACAGTTTATGGTTTAAACATTTTTATTAAGGATTTTTGTCCATTAAAACTGTATAATGAAGCTACACTAATAAAAGCTGCATCACCAAAGCCCACCCTGAATGGGCTCCCTGACTGAGGCCCTGGACTGTAAGCTGATCTAAGGTAAAAGTGACACTATTCTCAGGTCTGGGCTGGGGGAGAATACTTCCTCAGGAGAATTAAGTCCCGCAGCTTCAGGATGGAGCCACAGCCCCAGGCTTATCTGCTGCCAGGTCTGCACAGAATCTCTCCCAACCTGGAGGAGGAGAGGTTTTGGGTGTGTAACCTCCAGGCAGAGGAAGTGAATGCCCTGCACAGACTAGCTCAGCTGTGGAGACCCCCACCCCACGAACACCATATCTACAGGACATTCACGTGAGGGACAGCAGAGGGGGTGTCATGGTCCATCAAAGACCCCCTGAATGATTCCCCAGACCCTGCACCAGAGCACTGCACGTGATGCAAAATGATGCAACTGACACAGAACCTTGCAAGGGATAGTGCCAACCTTCCCCTGCTCAGGGGAGGCACCTGGGCATTCCCACCTGACCCAAACGTATATTAATCCACTGGATTCTATATTTTGTGGTGAAGGACCCTCCCCACAAAGAAGACCAAGAGGAGAGCAGCAAAATGCCATTGGGACCCATGAAAGGGTGATATGTTTCTATTTAATCTGTCCCTGTTACTCTTTCTGTGCCCCACCCACCTCTTTTTTTTATTTCTGTCTCTTTTGCTTTGTTTCTTTTACTGTTAAATAAACTATATCCATTTTTTGGTATCAACATTTAACCTCATTTGGTTTTAATCTTCTTTTAGGAAATAGTTTGAACCCCAGGATTCTTACAGTTTTATTCACAGAGAGTTCTGTTTGATCCTCTGTGATTAGAGTGGATCATAAAAGCACAGATGCAAGAACTCTAACAAGAAAAATCGTACCAGTTCAAGCACTGAACACAGGCACATATGCTTCACTGATTGTACTTTCTTATCGTATTACTGCACAGGTACTCCTACCACTGCTACACTGAGTAGTTCACCATCTACTTCATACCTATGCCTAAATAAGAATAAAATGAGGATTCCCATCTTTTAGTCACCTAATTCTTCTGATGTTTCAGGTCTGATACTGTTAAACAAATTCAGAATTAATTTAACCTCAATCAACAGTAAAAACTAATTAAAAAACCCACAGAAAAAACACCACTTGCATGATTCATCTCATAGACACAATCAAAACAAATGGCACTAAACCTCTATATAAAGTTTAATAACCAATCAAATTAATCAGGTGGTAGGCCTTTCTTTGCCTGGCAGGCTCAAAATCCCATTTCCCACATCTCCAGATGCACCGGACTGGCCAGAACACTACAGAGACCTACATGAAAGGCTGGAAAGGTCCGGTTCCCACCTTTATTGTCACAGTTGTGCTACAGCGCAGAACAACATGCAAACGAAGCACACAGATAGAAATGGGCAAAACAGAGAATGAAGAAGTGAGCCAGAACCACAAGTCTGGTGGTGGATGCCACAAGGTTTAGCAGAAAGGGACACAGGGGGTGCTGGTTGACAGCTGTCTCAGTATCAGCCAACGCTGTGCTGCCCAAGTAGCCAAGAAGGCAAATGGCACCTGGCCTGTATCAGCAATCGTGTGGCCAGCAGGACCAGGGCAGTGATCATCTCCCTGCACTTGGCACTGGTGCGCCCACACCTCGAGTGCTGTGTTCAGTTCTGGGCCCTCACTTTCAAAAGGTGCTGAAGGGTGAACAGAGAAGAGCAACAAGGCTCATGAAGGGTCTCTTATGAGGAGCAGCTGAGGGACCTGGGTTTGTTTAGTCTCAAGAGTTCTAATCTGTAAGAAAACACTTTTGGAAATCCGTTAATTGCAGAGGAGACCTGGAAACGTAAACAAACAAAAAAAATTTTCTGTACAGGTGTCCCAAACAAAGCCATCAACAACTTTTTCCTTAGATCTGAAAAGCAACACCTGAGTAAATATTAATAATGAGAGCAATGTTTCAATTATTAGAAAATTTAACTTTACCTTCAGACTCTTTAAGTAGTTGGATAACATACTTGGGTGAAAACGATTTTCTTCAGCAACCTGCTCATCATATCTTGGTCCTAACATTGTCTTCAAAGGTAAAAACTTCCCTATGAAAGATAATAAAATTTTGCAGTGTTTTATGCATATGTACAGTTACAACTTAGCATTTCAAACCAACATGCTGAGCAATTTTAACATTCACCTTCAATAAAAAATAATTGCAGAAATAGTACAGTCAACAGTGAATTGGAATATTTTTTTAGTTATGAGTTCTCAGAATTCACAAGTAAGTTTAAAAGTTTAAAGGAAATACAGGTCAGTTCATCTAAAATGGAATAATTTAACATTTTTTGCTAACTTTTAGTGTGATTTAAGTTGGGAGGGCTACAGCACAACAGAGTATAGAAAATTTAAACTCAGTACAGTTGAAAACATGAAAAGAGCATTTTAAAATAACAGTTTGTCATCCAATCATGTAAACATCAGTTTTGATTACCTGCAAATATAACATACAGTGAGGATCCCTGGAAAAAAAATTTTAGCAACACTCTGTATAGACTCAAATAAGCATCTATCTTCCATGAAACAGACATTAGAAACCACAGAAGACAGACAGATGTGGAAACTACAAAGCTTTATGCAACTGGTTAGCTCAGGTTAGATGTTAGTGAGCAACATGAGAAACAGCCTCACTTTTCCCCTGAGATCATTCCAAAATTTACAGCTAAAAGGAGAGTTATTCTGTCATACAATCAACACTCACATTAAATGGTAATAAATTATAATCACTTCAGCTTTTTTGACTGTTAGAAAAATTTCCCTTTATTGCCCTTTGCCTTTCATCCCAAGTTACACACCCTCTATCCACCCTGGTAAAGGCTGTTGGGTTGGATACCTCCCCTCCATTTCCTCATTTCTATCTAATCTTCTTGCTTCTTTGTGTTCCTTGTCACCTTCAACACTATCATTCAGCCTGTCTCTCTATTAGCCCTTCCACTTTAACTTGCAACACTCCTCTGTACAGACTGATTATGTCAATCCTAAATTTACATGATCTATATGTGAAAATCTATCATCACCCTAATTTTTGCAAAACAACATCGTGCTTGACAGTTTTTTGCCTTTGCCACTTGTCACACCCATACTAACATATCTACCCATTCATTATGGAACACAAATAATGTAACTAAGCTTTTTTAACCACAGCACTCAAGAATAGGAGCTGCACTGATGAAAGAGTCAATGGCTACATAAGAAAACCACCATCCTTTACAAGATGCTGGGAAAAGAGAAGAGTGGGAAAAGTGCCTGGAGGTTACAATTGTTTCCTGTAGCATCTGAGACTGTACAGTTGCACAGAAGACTCTCCTGTTCTCCATCTTCAGGAACAGAGAATGACCATGTTCATTCTCTTCCTAGTAGCAAACCTTGATTTAGTGTCTCATTTGCACTCTGATTTCTTTTTGAGCAACCAAAATACATTCCTGTTCACTGACAGGAAAAGACAAAGTCATCTAGTCAGCATCCCCTGCAGCATTTGAATACCTACAGACAGCTGTGGAAGTGATGAATATTTCATATAGAGCCCATTTACTATGACTTTCAAAGCTGAAACACAGATATTTGGAAGTATTTACGTGCTCAGCTTCTATAAACTCCAGTTTCTTCTTCTCTACCTGGAAAATCTGCAATTTGGTTTTTGTACAGATGCTTGAAAAAACTTCTTCCCCGTGTGCATACAAGCCTCTCATTAAGCTACTGAAAATCTAAGCTTTAATTCTAAAAATATTTCTAAACTTTTTGAGTAATATGGACAAGTATAAAGGAGGCAGTAGCTACTGTCTCTTCTACAGTTTTGCCTTACATCTTGTGCTAAAGAAGTGATGCAGTAACACCTGATTGCAACTCAAGCCTCCATGCATAAGCTTTTGAAGATTAAAAAATCATTTGCTGAATTAGGTGATCCAACAGTAACAAAGTGATACTTTACATGAACACCAAAGCATCCCAAGTCATTCAAGTACCTCAACTACATTATGACACTAATTGTAGCTCCTTAATATAATTTCCAAATTAACTTCAAAATGTTACTGGAACCCTGACAACAGATTATTACCCACTTCCACAATTATGTTCAAATTTTTCAAATAGTTCTGGAAAGTGGCTACTAAAAACCATTTTCCAAATTAGTTACCTGTCTAACAAATGGTATTCATATAGGCTGAAAAACAGGCAAAAATTCTAAAAATAAGAGCCCAGTATATCAGGGCACAGACATCAAGCGGATAAATCTGAGGGAAATCAAAGTGAACAGTGTAAGACACCACATTTTCTACATGTACATGCTCTAACTTTGTCACATTTTTTATCTTCAAATCTAAATTCTAGAGCATATCAGTGAAAAAATATTCTTAATTTAGCCTTTTTTTCTGTGACATGAAGCTATCAACTCAAAACATGACATACATAATTAAGTATGACCATGGTATGTTTAGATTCAGCATTGATTAGGAAGGCTAGACTGGGTAAAGTCTGGGGTTAAAGGAATAAAATTAAAAGGTAAAATTCACAATTTTAAAAAAACAGTATCTCTACAAAGTAACAGTTTTCTGATTCAAGAGAACTATGCTGGATCAAAGCATCCATTTCACCTAGTATATCATCATCAACACAGGCCAATAACAGACAACTAGGAAAGAGAGTAAAACAATGCCAATGACAATCCATCATCCAGATTATTCTCCCCAACTACAACAAGCTATAGCTCAGAAACTTCCTGAACCAGAAGCATTACTCTTATTTAAGGTGCTTTCTCATATGCAATATGGATGCTTTCCATAATATCCTACAGTTCTGCATGCTACATGTGTGTCTAGAACAGCATTCACTAATATGCATCAATAGAAGGAGGCTGGAAAACACTGTGAGACACTTCTCATGCCTTTTCTTCCATATCTTACTAGCACTTTTCATGGCAAAATTGCCAAGAGAATGGGTTTTCAGTGGTCATGAAAAGCAGATACCTGCTGAGATGGTGCTGCCAAGGCAGTAAGGCTGAAGCAACCTGATCACTTCAAATCTAAGCATTCAGAGAAAGCTCTTTTCATCAAAATGACTGAAGTTCTACTACAATGGAATAAATGTGAAAATGTGCAATCCTGAGGATAAAACCAGAAAGTGGCACAAAACTACCAATATTTAAAGAAGTGAACAGGAAAATAATGGGAGACATAGATGAATTCACGTTGCCCAGGTTAAAGAGTCCTGTTAACCTGAATGAACCCAATCTCACCAACAGGAGAGTTTCAGGCCTCATTAGTACTTGTCTTGAGGTCATCTAGAAATTCTAGATGCCACAACCATGAGACAAGAGCATCACAATCAAACACTCAATGAATATGAGTCCAGAGAAGCCATACAAAATTTGCTTAGCAACACTATTACTAATATACTATCAGAGGGAAATAAAGTCACATACAGGTGCTTAGAAATCTGATCTAAACACTAATTAAAACTAGAATGCAACATATTTGGGAGATAGTACCAATATCAATTAAACCCTAAAAATCATCTCCCATAAAACTGCTATATGTCTTTGAAAGTAAAATAGCAAAAAAGGGAAGAAGACCAATGGCATACCACTACTTTTGGTAAGTTGTTCACACTAAAAAACTAAAAATCAGGTGAACAAGAACACATCTTGATAAAGCACAGAAAGAAATGAGCCAAGCACTTTCAGGTTTTTTATTGTGCATTAACTTCCTGTGCATAATCGCATGGAATGGAAAAGAATAACCTTGCAGTTCCTGAATAAACAAATACACAAGCAGTGATGGCACAGCAGATGACACACTGATGACCCTCATTCGTGCTTACTCTAGGTTGCTATTTCTGAGAAACCATGGCTCAAAAGACAGACAAACAAAAGCCACAATTAACAGAGATCAAGAACCTGCTGAGAAGAAAAACACAGAATAAAGAATCATTAGTCTGTTTTTGTCATGGCCAAAGGCTTAGGCTATCAAATCTCTCTCATTAGATACAAAGTAATGCGTGAGGCCATGATCAGGAGAAAGAGATAATGGACATGAGCAATCCAACAACACTGTTATTTAACTGAGCCAAGTTCAGAGAAGTATAAGGAACTTGACGGAAACCAGTAATCCACAAAATGAACAACTGATGTCAAATACTGATACAAGCCAAATAATGCACATTGATGATTATTGAAGATTAAACCAACTGAAATGTCTCACCAGGTTCTAAATATAGTCATCAGTGTCTTCCATTCCACAACCAGCTGCCATCAAAAAATGTAAGATGACGTGGAAATGTGGGATAGAAAACACAGGAGTTGTAACTGTTAAGCAGATCATGGCACAGTGCCAGTTTAAATAACACACTGAGTAGCACATGTTGTGTTTTGAAAACATACCTTCACATCATCACATTGAGGGATATGAAAGGAGTGAAAACTAAAAAATATTGGAGAAAAAAAAAATAACTGGAGGCTGGAACTGCTTGGATTATAAAGAAAATAAGAACTTGAGAAAGCTGAAAAGATAGATGTTTGTTTACTTTATCTCATACCAGGCAGCAGAGGAAACATTCACCTGAAGTCAGAATGATAGCTAACACACAATGAAAAATGTGTGTCTAGATGATACTGAATTCACTGCCACTATATGCCAGAAGACTAGATACTGAGTAACAACCAAGACAGTGCGTTATGGGCAAGAATATCCAAGAAGACAGCAACCACAGACAAACCCTGAAATACAAGTGTAACACTGGAGTGTTACACTTTAACTCATTTTCCAGCTAAAGAACTCAGGAGCACATTGGCGACTGGAAGGGCATGACCTGTCAGTCAGCACAATAACAAATTGACACAGATGAGACTTCAGAGCATTCAGGAAAATGAGAATCAAACATGGAAGAGGCTGCACAGAGGACTGGTATCACAAAATTGGTCAGGGTGGAGGGGGCCACAGAGGGTCATCTGGTCCAACCCCCCTGCTCAAGAAGAGTCATCCTACAGCACACTGCACAGGACTGCATCCAGATGGCTCTTGAATATCTCCAGTAAGGGAGACTCAACAACTTCTCAGGGCAATCTGTTCCAGTTCAGTCACCTGCAGAGTAAAGAAGCTCTTCCTCATGTTCAGGTAGAACTAACTGTCCATCAGTTTCTGCCCATTGCCTCTTGTCCTACTGCTCAGCACCACTGAGAAGAGCCTAGTTCCATCTTCCTGACCCCCCCGCCCCCGGCTTTNGACCCGGCTCCGCCTCGGCCGCCGCCACACACGGAGCGCCGGGAGCCGCTTCCGCTTCCGGGGCGCCGGGAGCAGGGGTGGTGCCCGGCCGGGAAGAGGGCAGCGTAAACTAGGGCTGGGAGNCTTCTCAGGGCAATCTGTTCCAGTTCAGTCACCTGCAGAGTAAAGAAGCTCTTCCTCATGTTCAGGTAGAACTAACTGTCCATCAGTTTCTGCCCATTGCCTCTTGTCCTACTGCTCAGCACCACTGAGAAGAGCCTAGTTCCATCTTCCTGACCCCCCCGCCCCCGGCTTTAGATATTTATACACATTAATGAGATCCCCTCTCATTCACCTCTTCTCGAGGCTGAACAAGCTCAGTTCTCTTAGCTTTTTCTCCTAAGAAAAATGCTCCTCTCATCAACTTAGTAGCTCCAGTACAGCACCTTCTACATGCCTGGCTATCACATCTCTCATCAGATGTGACAGACAGGAAAAGTTTCAGCCCGAAACTGAACCAATGCGAGGCGAGAGCCCGGCATTAAGGCTCCGGGGGGCAGGAGAGGGCCCGCACCACCGCACCTCTCGGTGAGGCCGGGGCGAGTCCGTGTCAGACGGGGGCACAGGCCGAAGGGAGGGCGAGCCCGGCGCTGAAGGCAAAGCGCTGGTGCTGCGGGCCGGGCTTTAAGGAGAACAGCCGCCCAACGGGAGTCAGGTCCGGGACAAACACCGGCCTGGAGCTCGAGGTGGAACACTGCACAGCCGTAGCCCCTGGACAAAGAGCTCCGGCCGGGACAGAGGGCGAGAGGCCGCGGCGGCCCCCGGCGATGAGGAGGAGCGGGACCGGCGGGCTGCGGAGCGCCGCAGGGGAGGGGGCCGCGCCCGCTGCCGCCCCACGGCCGGGCAGGGCCGGACTGGGCCGGGCGCTC
>VXBC01007854.1:28349-45646 GCA_013399945.1 Ploceus nigricollis | reverse complement strand
CTCGATCTCAGAGGACTTTTACAACCTCTTTGATTCTGTGATTCTGAGTGAGCCCCTTCGAGCCACTACAGGAAAGTAACAGGACCTCAGTTGGAAGCAGCTGGGGGGATCATTTGTCCAGCCACAGGAGCAGTCAGCAAAGGCTGCTGCAAATGCAGAGTTTACTCAGGTCTCAGGGAAGGCTGAGCAGGTGCTTCAAAGAGACTGTAATCCATGGCTACTGAAGTAGCAGGCTGCATCAGGTTTGGGAAATGGCCTGAATTGAAAATAGCTGGAGGCTTGGACAGACATAATTCTTCAGCTTTTACTTTTTGCCAGATGTTCCCTTATAGCCAGAAATGGATGTGGAAGTAAGTGGATCCTTCTAGTAGTGCAGCTTATTCTAATCAGGATATAACAGGCATGCTAGTGTAGCAGAGATACCTCTGTCCTGGGCCTTCTGTTTCTTTTGTGAAAAAGCATACCCAGAAAGATGGCATGCAGAGAGAAACAAAAACTTTGTTTCCATACAGAATGCTAGTGAAAATTCTCCGTGGGCTTTAAGAGCTCTCTTACATGGACTAAGCTGAAGAATTGTAGCCCTGAAATGTTTGTCCATGTGAAGGAATATTTAAGGTGTGGCCTGGCTTAACTCCTGTAGCAACTTACTTACACAGCCACTTACTCTCTCCTGCCTGTGGCAGGACTGGGGAGAGAATCAGAAGGGTGAAAGTGGGAAAGATCAGAGGTTGCAATAAATATAAGGAAAATTAAGGAATTGATTTACTATTTCCCATTTGTAGGCATGTGTTTAGCCATTTCCAGGAAAGTTGGGCTTCATCATTCACAACAGTGACTTGGGAAGAAAAACACTGTAACTCCAAATGTCCATTCTTTCTCCCATTTTTTTATTGCTGAGAACAATATCATATGGTCTGGGATATCCCTTTGGTCAGTTAGGGTCAGCTGTAGCAGCTGTTCCAGCTGTGTCCCCTGACAAATTCTTGTGCACCCCCAGCCTGCTCATTGTCAGGGCAGCATGAGAAGCAGAAAAGATCTTGATGCTGTGCAAGACCTATTCAGCATTAGCTGAAGCATCGCAATGTTCCCAATACTGTTTTGGTCACAAATGCAAAATGCAGCACCCTACAAGCTACTACTGTGACAATTAACTATCTCAGTGATGCCCGAAAGATAGGCCGGAAATAAATCCCCATAGACCGATGTTTATAGAGCAGGTATTTGTTTATTGCAGCACTGGTGGTGAGGGGGATACCTCCACCTAACTCACCCATCTGTGTCTGTGCTGTGGTATATTTATACAGTAAGTGTTGCTTAGTATCACTGTGTCACTACAACATCATTACATACGCACCAGAACTAATTTACATTGTGTGATCTCATGGTTATTAGGTCGTACTTTTGCACTGTGCTTCCGCCTCCCCAATTTGGAGGTCTTTGATGAAGGCTTCCAAGCTCTTCTTCACATCTGAACTTTTCAACTTTGTCTTCGGAGCATGTGCAGTTACAGTGTTCCTTTGTCTGTCTGGTCTTGACAGGCCTAAATTCTTTAGTTTGTGGCTAATTGGCTTTGCACTTGCCAATTTTTCATTAGTACTATACTTATCCATCTCTAAAACTATCCACCTGGTGAGTTTTTTCTTTTTTTTGTCTATTCAGCATTAAGCAACTAGTTAACCATATACTAGCCATTACATTGTATAAAAAGTTATGATTCAGGTTATATAAGTATCAGGTTATATAGATATATAAAAAGTCATGGTTTAAGTTATATTGATATCAGGTTATATAAATATATCAGGTTACACTGATATATAAAAAAGTCATGATTTACCTTATATTGATATCTTATAACTCAAGTTATATAAGCACCTTGTAACTTTGATCTAAGTTACATAGGCATCATCAGCCAAAACCAGTACAGATGGCTTCAGTGAAGCAATAGGAAACAACAGCAATAGATTATTTTTGTTCCTAATTTTCCAGTTACTTACATTTCATTAGTGTTCTGTGTAACTTTTCTCTTTTGCTATAAGCCAGCTGTGCTGCCTTTGCAAGTCAGTAGCTGCCACAGCTTGCAGAGCTAACCAGAGTTCTGTGTACAGATTTAATAGGAAGCCCTTAGGTTCTGTGAAATACATTGAAACAATGAAAATAATTTCATCCATCTAGAATTCATTACAAACTTCATTACACATTTTCCTCCTGCATTTTATAACTGGATTTTATTAGACATAGTTTCTTCCCTAGAATATCCTCTCATAGTAATTCAGGTATTCAGCTAGGTAGTTTGCCTAACTGAGTCATTAGGTTCTTATAGTATGTTAGAAGTTTCTGAATTTTGTCTTCTAAGGCTTTTGTCACCATCAGATCTAATCTTCTCATCCTAGCTAAAATTGAAGGTCTTGCTACAGCAAAAGACTAATCGTATTATTTTCCCTAACTGCTAAATGCACTTCCATTATTTTGTTAGTTTATGCTGTTTGAAATAATTTCCTTTACAGAACAAACAAGCAACAAGTCAGCCACCAGGTGGTGGTGAAGACCGGCCGGAAAAGAAAGTGAACCAAGTATAAGGCATGCTCAGAAAGAGATGCAAAGAGCAACAGCAAGATACTCAGTATCTGATTTCAGTAAATTGAGAGCAACCTGCAGTAATGTCAGCAGTATGGCAAAATTAGGAACAAAACCATTTGGAGAGGGGAAGATTAGTACAAAAAGATATCATGAATGAGCAGTAATCTGTTATCATCACCTAGATTTAAGAGTCTGATATGCTTTTGAACAAGAGCTGCAGATCAGAAATATCATGTTTTATATATATAATATGTAGTTGAAATGGGAGTGTATATTTTATTTAGCAATGCACAAGGCAAGTAATTGTTTACAGCTGATGTTACGTGTTATATGCATATATACGGACTTTGCCATATTAGACACCTTGAAACTATTTACGCAGGTATCTGGTGATATTTGCATGTGACATCAAACACTCTTTGTGAACAGGCATGTCCTGCTTGCCTTTATACCAACAGTTAATCTGATTCTCCTGGTGTACCAGCAGAGGAATCCAAGTTCCTCATGGCTTCCTGTGACAGCTGACATGTCTAAAGCTGACATGGCTGTGTCTGAACAAGGACTGTGAGGGTGGCCGTAGTGGTCATTTCAAGGATTGCTTTGAGAAAACAACTGCAAAATGTTAATAGTCAATTATAAAACATTCCTCTTTACTGTATATCAATTTTCTTTTATCTTAGAGGTACTTAGATGCCTGTACACTTAATTCTGGTTTCTGTTCACCAATTTTAATTCTTTTCCTGGCAGAGCAGACACTACAATAAAGAAGTCGTTTTCCCAGGATGCAGTTCATCCTGTGTGCCATGGATATCACTGCTTTGGTTTCAGCTCAGCCATGTTGGTTTAGGTAGTGGAGAGCTGAGTTTTTGTTCTTCCTTGACTTTAAACAATTAAAAAAATACCACACAGGAATGACACACACACACACTTTTTAACTCTTTTTCCTAATTACATACTGAACATTTACCCAAATTGTTGCTGATTAATAATTTCACACTTTTAATGTCATAAATTATGTAGCTACTTATAATATTAATGTAACTTACCTGTTCTAGAGAAAATGAATAAATTAGGTACTTCTCCTGACAGAAGAACACATGGTGTTGCCCTCTTCTATAGTGATACAGGTCAATGACCCTATTACTCTTCTGCTTCAGTATAGCATTATTTTCCATGTGCTAATAAAGAAATAATGAATGCAATAAGAAAAACATCCCTTGGGATGCTCTATGAAACAGACACTTCTGACTCTATCTAGTAAATACATTTATTGAAAAAAGAGACAAGCAAAAACCCCACAACAAACAGATAAATAGCTAAATTGAGATTGCAAAAGGATTTAATTAAGGGAAAGTAACTGTGAAAGAAGCTAACTGTATGCAAATATGATTCATATAATATTATTTTTCCACTTTGTGGTGTAGGTGTTCATTTGGAAAGAGACTCGATGCAATAAGCTCGTAAGTACATGGAACATAGAAAAATATGGTTTTTATTTACTGATTCAATTGATTTATTTCTTGCTTATTGGTTTTAATGTTCATGGCAAACTGACTTAGGGGTACATTGTTCCTTTATGACTGATTTCAGCATACATGAATCTTTTGTGGGGATGGGTGAGTACTGGTGAATAAATATTTTAACTTCGTTACTGTAGTTGTATTTTATTCCAATAGTACTTACATTCTAATGGTATCATAAGAAAAAAACCAATAAAAATAGTAAAATTAAAGCATAGCTTTAGATTTCAGTGGAAGTTAATATTATGGTTGCTTATGGTTATGTTCTCTAATACATATGTAGGCTTCTAAATTTAAAAATGTATGAATATGCACTGACTCTTAAAAATCAAAAGAAAATTATAGGAATACAACATTTTAAATTGACTCCTATTTGTTTGGTGTCAACAAATATTTAAGAACTTCACTTCTGAAACAAATTATGTTTTCAGGTTTGAAAATGAAAGTAAGACTTAAAAAGAAAGTTATTCCTTATGTGTATACAATATGAAAAAGGGATGTTGAAACAAAGTTTTGAGTGCCACAATATATTTGAGAAAATAAAATGTCATTTACAGTGTTGTTTCTACAGAGAGCTTTGAAAGAAAATCAGCAACAAAATTACCAGTCTTTAGTCTTTGTGACATTAGGGGGCATCACAACCTCGCAGACTGAGAATGATGTAAGTTAAAGTACAGTTACTTTTCCTGTCCGAAGTAATCAGGGAACAGCATAAAATAGCAAAATCAACTCCTGGAATCATTCCCTAGTGCAAGGTTATGATACAGGTCTTAATAAAATTTCAAACAGAAACAACCCAGACATTCAGTAGAATATAGACTACACCCTCCTTTTTCTAACAGTCATAAACTAGTGGATGCTATATATGCAGCCTCCTCTCAAGTCTATTTAAATCTTGAAGCTTCCTTTCAGCTGAGGCCTCTAAGGAATCACAGTGTTAGTTCAATCAGTGGAGTGAATCTCTGTATGGGCAGGGAGCACAGAGTGAAATTGGGGCAAAGCTGCTTTAAATCCAGGTCCCTGGACTGGGTATCATGCTTGGGGTAATCACCACAAGCTATCAGTCCACAGCACCAAACACGCGTGTGCTGCACTGATGACACGTAAATCTCACACTGCAAGGGGAGACATTACCAGTCTTAGACAAGACACGCAGACGTGGCAGATGATTTACCTAGCAGATGATTTACTTAGTAGATGATTTACTCAGCAGATCTATCCGGGAAGAAGGTGTCTGTCCAGAGGGCTGGTGCGCTTGACGAGGGACAACAGCTGTGACTTCATGCACTGATTTGCAGGCCTGAAAAACAAGATGCCTTGCTATTGATCTTCTGCAGCTGAAATGATAGGGTGTTTGATGTATCAGAGATAAGAAGCTGGACAACAAGCTTATAAGCAAGCTGCCTGTCATTCCTGGAAGACTAACACTGGTCTCCCTAGTATTCTTACAGTTTGACCTAGACAACTGAGGCCTTGCTTGCATCAGCTCTGAAGGATGATTTTCAATGGAAATCCACACTGTAAAAAATAGCCACATGTAACATTGAAGAGTATGTGTTCTACTGCATAAAATGAATCATATGATAGTAGGGTGCTTTGAGTACGGATGAAGTAATCAAACAATTAAAATGTCACGATGGGAAATGACTAGTAGTAGGGCAAAGTATGACATGATATATGAGAAACTCATCTAATTTAATTAAGTGGAAAGTATGACTCATAGCCTTTGGAGCTGGGCTGGATAGTGACTGGATTCCACAAAGTAGAGCAGTGTTCTGATGCTACACTTTCTAGTTTCTCTACTGCCTGAATATGGACACATTAGTAAAAAGCTTGCCCTGACTGGAGGCTGTGGTTAAAACTAATGGAGTAACTGCGGTCCTGGTTAGTGAAGGAGGCAGACTGGGGCAGAAATAGCTGTCAGAGAGTTATCACTTCTCTACTGTCTGAAATAGCAAAGAGAGTGGCAGTGTTTCAGCTTATAAACCTGCATACATGATGGTTAAGATTGGGGTTACTATACTGGCAGAAATCTTTCTCATGCGATCAGTCACACAAAGAAAAGATTATTACCCACAGGCACTCTCTCAGACTTTCTGCATCATAATTTTGTACCTATAGATATATATGCTATGATTTTGTATGTGAATATACAGCCTGTGAAGAATAATACACATAGGAGCTATAATAAAGTACCTGAGAAAATACATACAGACCTGATTTTATTTATAAGACCTCATTATACAAAATATGTGTATCATACCGTACAAAAGTAAATGAAGACCACAGTCTCTCTTTTGAGGTGCCTGAAGTCCTGAAAATACCCCAAGAAACTGGCCAAAGGCAAAGGAAGGGAATACAGACTAAAGCAGAGAGAGCAGCCTGACAGCCCCACAGGCTTTTTAAAAATCAAATCTGAATATATATATTCAATACAACTTAAGTTATGGTAATATATATGTATGGTTATATGTATAATCAGATGCTCAAACGTTGCTCTTGTGAGGTTAGTTTCGCTTTCTGTTGGTATGCATTGTGGAACAAGCTGTACAAGAACACATGCTACTCTTTCCCAAAAAAGCCTCACTCCAAAGTAGAGAGAGGGAGGCATATCCTACATCTGCAGCACCACTGATCTAGAGAACTTTAAGAATAAACTGGCAAATGTAATCTTAAATAATGATGTTGAATAGGTTGTAAATTCTTGTCATCCAAGCATTCCTTAGAGAAAGGGAAAAAAAATAATTTTTGTTTGGAATATGTCTGTAACTTCCTATGCTCGTTTCACGTTCTCACCACTTTAGGTTTCACAGAACAATGAACAATGATATTTTATGATGGGCATGATGGAATAGACTTGGCCTCAGAGAACACAGTCTGTGGTCCTGTGGCCCATTGCTGTTCATACAGCTACAGTTGGAGTGAATGCCACATCTTTCCACTGCTGGTTATACCTACTGCAACTAGGTTAAGATTAATGAAAAAAACCCTTATCATCCTTATCCTCAAACCTTCACTCAGTGTGGAAAATGTCCTTTCCAGATGGACTTTTAGGGAATTACTCAGAGAGATGAAGTTCCTCCAGAAAGGGAAGGAGGTAAGAAAATTACTCTGTACTGGCCTGAAATGAATTTCCGAGATCTCTGAGTAGTTTAAAGTTTTGGGTTTGCAATCTGTACACTCTGAAAGAGTGCAGGCTGTTACTGGAAAATGTTAACACTTCTTCAGAAAAGTCACTTTGAGAAGTCCTGTATCTAGCTCAGCCCTGCAGAAACAGCTTCTCAAAAATCCCCTTTGGGAGAAAAATCTTCACGTGTCCTTCTACTTTCTGGGAGTTAGATTTGCTAAAATGATTTTAATATTGTATTTTTTAATATAATTGGATGCTTTGTCAAAGATCCACTATGTCACACATTCTAGGCTTTCCAAACCTCAGTGAAAGACTTTTCAGTCTGTGTGAATTTAGGCCTGACCTATGCATGTTCTCTAAGACGGAGAATTCAAAAAACATGCCAGCATGTGTTGCTACACAACAGAAAAGAGTCATGAGCAGAAGGAAAAATTATTAATTATGTGTAAATTATTGAACAACGACACAGAGATGAAGATGCCCAAATGAGTATAAACAGCATGTACACAATACTGGTCATACACAAGGTTATGCTGTTTTCAAATAGGAAGCCTGTTTTGATTATTTGTCTCAGATTCAAAGTTTGATTACCACAGAGGGAAGAGGGAGAATGAAAAGACAAGACATTTTGTCCTGAAAAACAGCCCACTTCATTATTTTCTATTCTTCTCTGTACTGCAATTGTATCAGCTTTGAAACGGGTAGAGCTGTTGCTAGGTGATCTTCTTTATCCACTTTGTAGCTGAAATTTCAGCCAGGCTGAAAAGAGTTTTTATATCTCTAACAGCATAAAATTAAATTCTAAGGCATTAATAACTGTTTTCAATGCAACCCTGCTTCTAACTATGGGCCTCTTTCCTCGGGCCAACCCAACCACCAGCACAAGCAACGAACTTTTGTAGGCTGCAGGTCAACATGATTTAAGTGGTAGCAGCTGCAAACCCTCCCTGAGCATTTCCCTTATCTCAGCTGTGTGCATCTGGCTAGAACACCCTTTCTTCTCCACAAGGATTCCTCCCTTGTACTGAGCAACTGTCTGTGCAGTGAGACAAGGCTGGGAATCAATGCAACCAAAAAACAAACAAGTCTTCCACTCCCTCCTTGCTTGGCTCAGCTGGGTGAGATGATTTACCTAGTAGATGATTTGATTTTTAGATTTTGAGATCCTCACTCTGGTTTGTTTTGTGGCTGCACGAGGAGTCTGGATAAACTCAGGGGGAAATGCAGCAGATGAAAAGGCACAAGCAGGCATGGCTTGGGCAGGAAAGGAGCTGTTCGGGCTGCTTTAACACATGCCTGGCATTGCAGACAAATATCGAAAGAGAGCCTCAGATTTTCTTAGGTTTGTGATCTACCAAGGAAATCTGGGTCAGCTTTATGTGTAAAGCTGAACTAATTGAAGTTAGAACTGACATTATTAATCTAGATCTTGAAATAAACATGTCATTTATACTAACTGAAGAATGTGGGGGGAATTTTTTTGTTGTGTCTTCAGATTTGCAATATAGAAAATACAAAGTTAAACCCAGGACAGTTCTCACATAACCACAGTCAGCAAACTAGGGTTATATCCCATTTTAAGCTATGTTTTGTTCCATCTCTTACTGACACCCACTGTCACCATAAACAATTTTTTTTTACTTTTGGGTGGCAAAACCACAAAACCACATGTACAAAAATTGGCAATTGTTTTTTTTTTTTTNNTTTTTTTTACGGGGTGAGGGCTACAAAGGATGGTTCAATTACATTCATCTTCTGTTTAACGTCAAATATTATTTTCTTCTACATGACCCATGACATCC
The DNA here is from genome assembly GCA_013399945.1 of Ploceus nigricollis. Taxonomy (NCBI): domain Eukaryota; kingdom Metazoa; phylum Chordata; class Aves; order Passeriformes; family Ploceidae; genus Ploceus; species Ploceus nigricollis. Next base: position 36,617 of record VXBC01007854.1, on the reverse strand, counting down.
AAAACCCTGATAAGTAACTGTCTATCCAGTTTCGACAGCATTAGTCACCTTGGAGAGACAGAAATTTCTATGTCAGGTGGCCTGCAGTGAGTACTTGCCAGCCCCGCAGATCCACCCCAGCCAATCTGTGGTGGTACAAGCAATTTACCACCTGGCCTATTTATTCTTTACACAGCTTGCAGAGGAAGAAACCTGGAGCCAAGCTTGCAGAACTCCCTGTGAGATCCCTGATCTCTTTCTGCCCTAAGGGCATGCCACTTCTGCAGCAACTCGAAAAAACTCTTCTGCAGTGAGAACTCACTTTCAATCACATCTGCTATTGAATAGGTTGCCAAAATACAAGTATTTCAGCCTACTAGCACACTGGCTGAGCCAACACGATGTATACACAAAGTACATTTGTTAATTTACTTTCTTAGAAGTTGTTCAGAACAACAGTGTAACCTAGAAAAAAGAATCCACTAACCTGGAAGGAAAGCTGGGAATGGAAAAAAGGGCTCAGTAGTAGCATTCCCCGAGGGAACTGTTAAGAACCGAAAATAAATTAAAAAAAAAAAAAAAAGCCTAACACATAAAACAGTGTAACACAGAAACCTTTTGATAGGACTCACCAGTGTTTGCATCATCCAGCTGCCTTTTCACAGAAGTAATACTATTAAAGATAGGGTATCTAGTAGGCAGCAGTGACAAGTCATGCTGCTGTATGTGTATCATGCATGTGTAACACAGTGTTATGTTTAACCCAGAAAACTTTTGTTTCCCAGGTATTGTGCAAATGGATATCAGCAGGATACTTAATTCAAAGTCTCATTACAGATTGGTAGAGAAACACATATGGTTTTGTCCCAGTCTTGTTTTGTCTGTTAGCCAAGCTGAACTATTTCTGAGACAAAGAGTTGACCCTTATCTTGAAGCATAGCTTATAAATAATCAAGGACAAAGAGCATGCACAAGTGATTTCACAACTCCAAGTGCCGATGAATGAATGCCACAACCAAAAATTCCTACAGTGCTACGTAAATTCCAGTAGTCATCAACAAGTTACACAAATTTTCTGGTTTATATTAACACATAAGGGAAACATGTTCCATGACTCCTACTTTGCTGAATGTCCAAATCAGTTGCCTCACTGTTCAGTTAAAGTGTAAGAAACAGACCCTAGCATTAGGTTGGACTGAAGTCTTTGCAATCATTGCTGATAGGTATTTTACATACTAAGAATGTAGATACTTATTAAGATCTGCACAGCTGACCATTATTAAAAACTTAATTTTAACAACTTTTAAGCTTGACTTTTTACAGCTATTCTACCCACTACAGTCCAACATTAATTTTTGCTTTGAAACAGATGTTTTATCACTTTTGTAGAATTAGTGTTTTGGTCATGACTTGCATTTTTTCAATTGTCTGTGCAGCACAGAGAGTATGAATAATCTTGTTAAAAATGAATTGATTTGCCATACTAAAGTATGTACCTATGATTCTTGGTAAACAAAAGAAAGGAACTGCTTTGGCATATCCTGTACTCCAAACATTCCATCCCATCCTTTTTTACCACGATTTCTTTCCAAGGTCTGTTGCAGGTAATAAATATAACACACCCCATTGAGTTTCATAACGTCCACAAAAATACATCCAGCTCTTTGTAGAGTCAGCAAAAGCCCTGTGTGAATGCATGCCAAAATGTAGGCAGGGAGACCAGAATTTCTTTTAGCAGTAGCCTTACTATAGTATTTACTTAATCTTTCTATGATTAAAAAGAAAAACAATATAGTTTGCTTTGGGGACTTGCACATATTGCATCACCTCACCATGTCACGTCCTATTTGGTGTTCTGTAACCCCAGCACTGGGAGCCTACGTAAGCAGCAGCTGATTGATTTGCACCTCTCTTACCAGATACATCACAGCACTCACAGTTATACTAGTCTTATTTTGCAAGTAGTTTGTAATTTTTATTTGCATTTGTTGGCCTATTGTTAAAATAAATCAGAACCAAATAATAAGACCTAGCTCTCTCCAATTACAGATATTTAATTTTTCCATAATGCCTCCTGTTTAGTATAATTATCTGCTATATATGTAGTTTCTGACTTGCCAGTGCCTGCGGTTTGATTTTAAAGCAAGACAATTGGTGGTGGCTATTCTGGATACAAGAAGCATTGCAGAAGACAGCAGCAAGGAATTATAGAAGAAAGTGTAAGGTAATTTACTGTGACATTTAAAAGGCTAAAGGAATGTATGACATCAAAAGAAAATAGATCAGGTAAGCAGCAGAAGCCTCGGCCAGGACCTGCAGATAGCCATTTGAAATTTGAGGCAAACAGGAACAAAAAACAACAAGGGCAGCTGGAAGAGGACACAATTGAGCTAATAAGGCTGGTGCCTTGCCAGTAGGGTCACAGATGTAGTAAGTCATGCAATTGCAGATAGAAGATAAGTGGGATCAAAGAACAGCACCGAGAACTGATGAGGTCCAGAACAAGGATTTTCCAGGGGAAATGGGGTACAGCTGGTGGCTGTCGAAAATGGTGAACGGGGCAGGGGAAGGAGGGGGTGGAGACACAATTGTAACTTTCCAGTTCCTCTCAGCAGAAAAAAGAAAGCTGATGGCAGCGGAGCAGGAGAGATGAAAGGCTTGTAGTTCCACATTTCTTTCTTTAAAGAGGGAAACAAAACCAAACTAGATCGGTATCATCAACTATAAATGGCATGCAGGAAGAGTTTTGGAAAATGGAAAATCACAATGTTGCTTAGTGGCGAGAAACTCCCCATCCCTCCCAGCTGAGGACACGTCACTGGAAAAGTCCCAGCCTGGGAAAAAAAAAAAATCCACTGAGTAAACAAATTGCATAGGCAGTGAAAACAGAAAGTGGAACAAAGTCAAATGATACTTTGGCTTTAAAGGAGTTTATTTTCAGGTTAGCATTTCCTTGAATGGCATCAGTTCAAGTTCAGACAAGAAAAATCTCATTAGAGTGAAAATGGCTGGTAAACTTCACTGCTGACATTAGGCCATTGAAAGAAAGCTCACTTATTAAAAATCTAGGATTTCAACCTGGGAGTTCTTGAATTTTCAGCTACTGAGTGTAGTAAAATTATCCCACTGACAAACCAGATACCCAGGATTGGGCAAGTTTGTGGATTTTTTTCCCTTAATTTACATGTATTTATAGACAAAGAAGTCCTTAACTAAACCCTTCTGAACAACTCCCTGGGCATGGCTCTTTGTCTTGCAAGCAAGTTCAGTGGTGAGAATTTTTCCAGCTTGCCTATAAAGAAAACAAGGGGAAAACTTCCTCGGTGACTATGAAACAAGAAATACAGTGTTGGATAAAATTCTAGGATTCCTACCTCTCTAACTAGCATTCATAAAAATAAAAATACTGACATAAATTATTATCCTTCTCTGATAAAAATCTACTTTCAACAAAGGTACTTCATAGTAATTAATCACAGCAATGTTAACTCAAATTCTGGAAACAATTACAGTGGCAGCACTTTGTAGCTGTAATCGAGGAAAATAATCAAGATAGTTTTACATTTGCTTTTCTGCTCCCCCACTTAGTGAGTGCTGCTGCCTCCTGGCCTATGCACATGACAGTCCAACCCTGCTAGCAAACATATTCACATTCTCTCAGACTTGGGAAGAGGATGAATTAAGAGTCTTTGGGTGAAGAGGTTACGAGTTTTTTGTTTGTTTATCATATAGCTTCTAATGTATATAAATAGTAGAAGGGAACCAGAACTGCAGGAAGGTTTCAAATTTTGATTATCATTTTTCCTGTTACAAGATAAGGGTAATGTTACTGCAGTCGCAACAGGGGGCACAAGGATCTTGACTGCTAAGGTGGAAGCTCAGGGCTCAAGTCCATTGATCACATCTCTAGTTTTGGAGCTTCAAACAACAGAGAACAACAGTGACAAAAGCTTTCCTGAGGCACTAAGCTGAAGGGGCAAATGTGAAATTCAGTCGTGTTTCAATTCCTGCATCTGATGCAGTTACTGCGTCAAGCTTTCTAAAAGAGAAGTGTCATCAATTTTCCATGTGTGCTCTTACATGCATGGCAGGAGGTTCCAGGATGTGGCTAGGCTGGGGACAATGCCAGAAGTACAGACAATGCTTGCAAAAAATGTACTAATCGGACTAATTTATAATTTTTATAGGAACGTTCTTTTCTCAAAGTAATTTTCAGGCAATAAAACCAGGTTGTGACAGTATCATAAACATGATCTGCTGTTCTTTAAAAGTTGGTTTTTTTCATGAGTACACATTAGGTTGATCAGGACAGGGTAGTGTGGCATCTGACAGCCAGAACCTGTCTTATGTTGGATGACACCTATTGCAAGAGATCTCTGTCTTAACACTCTTCAGTTTTGGCTAACACAGTTTGCTAGAAGAATTGATCTTACTCCTCTGGAGAGCAGTAATTGATCTTACTCCTCTGGAAACTTTGCAATTTTTTTTCTTTTGGTAGTACAACCATGCTGTTTGAAACCATTTCAAAATAGTTGCATCTGTAATGCTAAGAGGTTTGCTCTTGGATTCAATTCACATGCTGTTCCTCACACTGGTAACTCAGTCAACACCTTACTCATGAGAGTAAGTACCACCTAAAAGCTGCACATTGCAGCCAAAAATTTTGTGCATTTTAGATACAAGACACATGCAAAGTTGATGCATTTACTTATTGAACATTTGATGCAGTTAAGCAACACTGGAAAAAAAGTCTTAAAGGTGAAGTGTTGGTGAAGTTCATTCTTGCTTTGTGTGACCAGGTTTTTTCTCAGCTGTAGTAAGGTTTTATCTGGTAAAGCTTCTTTAAATAGCACAGATATAGAAGTGGATCAGAGTCAGGGAATAGAAAACCTCACAAAGGAGGGAAGACTAAAAATGCACTGAATGAAGCAGAACCAACCATACCTTAATCAGAAAAAGGATTTCCACAGTCAGACCTTACACTTGGAAAAAAAAAATTATCAGACTAAGCCAATTCCTAATGGAGTGGTGGCTCGGAGAGTAGAGAAGTCATTCCTTTCCTTGTCCACAAATAATTCTGCATCTGGCTTTGCTTAGTGCTATGTACATCCTTATATTTTGTTAATTTTCTTCCCTGACCTTGCCCATCTCGTTACAATGAAAGTTCACTCAGCAGCTGATAAGGAAAGCAACCAATTGTAACACTGAGTGACTAAGCAAAAAAATATATGCAAGCCATTTGAAGGTCTTGGAAAACCCAAACATGGTTTTACACTACTCACCCACAGACTAAGCAAAAAAGGCTAAAAGAACTTGTAAATTTTCACTCTCAACATCCGAATGCTGGAAAGTGCTAGAATTAACACAGGATGTGCACAAGAGAGCCTGGACTAGGATCAAGTGGCAGTACAGAAACATATGGCTGCAGAAGGACCAGCTTCACCAGAAGCTACAGAGCTGCACATAGCTCACACGGGATTTCAAGGGCAGGGCTGCCACCAGAGCTGCGCTGACACGGATGCTGGCAAGTGTCACCATTCCTGTAGCAATGGAGGCTGGTATGGACAGGGGGGCTGGAAACCACAGCAGCCATGGGGTTACAAACCCATACCGATGGTGGAGGCACAGAACAGGCTGACATCAATTCAGCTGTGCCTGCCCCAGGGATGGCAAAGGCACAAAGCAGACACCATGGAACAGGAGTCACTTCAACAAGTTCAGTTAAATCTGCCCTTCAAAAAAGCTGATGTGTTCAGAAGAATATTTAAAAAACAAACCCAAACAGCATAATTACTGCTTTCTTCATGCTTGCAATTCACTAGTCAGTCATTCCTTTTTCATCACATGAATGACATCACTGTCAGAAATTATTGCCTGAGGACCTAGACTGAAACCAGCTCTGCAATCACATTAAAAGGTCTCTGTGCAGATGCAGAAGCAGAGTTTAAATTAGCTTTCAAATTATTTTTCCAAATAAGAAACACAATAAGTGAAACACCTCAACAACTAATCATTAACAATTAAAAACATAAAAGCAATAACTTTATTCTACAGACTCAACAATTTTAGTAGGGAATTAGCATTGAATGAAGATGACTGCAAATGAAAGACTATCAAAACCCAAGAGTGTACTGAAACACTTTAAAGGCTTCACCTTAGCTTGTGTGAGTGAAGAGTAGCTGTACATATGTGGCTACACAAATAAGCTTGCAGGTCTTTCCTGTATGTTTCAACAGTACTCACAAATTGTGCAAGATCAACCTTTGGTGTTCACTCTTGGCGCATACCAAACACACTTAGCAAAACTACTGCATCTGCATAATAGACAAGTTCAAACTTTCCCAGGAAAAGTATAACAAAATATTAAAATATTAAATATTAATAACAAAACTATTAAAAGTGCAGCTGCTGCTGTGGTATTAAGCAATTTTTAGTGTCTTCTAGGCCCATGGGATGCAGCAGCAGCAGTTATTTTTCTTTCCCCTAACTTCTGTTAGGCCTCTGGTCCCCTCCTGGAGCCACAGATACTCCCCACCAGACAATACTTGAGAGAGCCCTACCTTGGCACAGCCCAATTCCAGTCTTGTCCCGTTGCTAGGGCTACAAGGCCACACATGAAACACACCCCTGTGCTGAGGGAAAGACATGGCCATGCCAAGGGGCTCGAAACAGGACAGAGACTGGCATCATGCAAAGCGGGGTGGCATTAACATGAATTATTTTGTTATAATTCAGTATTGTTTGCATGCAGAAGCACAGGCTATCACAGTGTCCATCCCTCACTTGGTGTTTTTAATGAGATTACGGTGGGGTAGCAGCTCTGCCCATCGTAAACCTGTCTGCTCTTCAACCACAGGTAGAGGACTAGAGCAGTATTTCTGGCTACCTTCATTCCAAGGTTTTTAGGAGCCGCTGGTCAACAAAAGCACTATTACACTTACATAAGATTACAGATTGTTTTTCTGCTGAAATCTTGTTACAGGGACGTTTGTGACCTAAACAGATTGCTAAGAGCATCACCTAAGAGGCTTTTTGCATAGGAACATTAGTGAGTAGAGAATTCAGCTACTCTCAGGTCTCAGAGGGAACACTCCCTGATGTAGCAAAATCACTTCTGCACACTGTGATGTGTATACAAAAGCTTCAAGTTATACAAATAAATTATTCCAAAGCAGTCATTTTATGTCAGTCATACACCCACATAATTTCATCATGTACTTGTATTCCTCATGTAATTAGACATTTTCCCAACTGAAAAGAAAAAAGAAAAAAAAAAAAAGAAAAAAAAAAAAAGCAAACTACAAAATAACAGGATCATTTCACAGTGATGCCATTTAAACTTTTACACCGTGAAAACTGTAAAGATTAATAGAGGCAAAGGACATTTAATCTAAAAGCTTTTATTTAGAACTTTGCTTATGGATTTGTTCTTATCTGAATCTCAATTATCTTCCATGGACTTTATATTCTTCTCAGAAAACAAGTGTCTTTGCTATATGTATTAAACTTACTCTTATCTTAAAACTGTGTCCTGTAAGAAACACCAGTGTTCAGTGAGTTTATTTGCTATAAAAACATAGGTGAGAATTACTCTTCAGGCACCAAATCAACTACAAATAAGCACAGATGCCTGTAAGCATGAAGCAGGTACTCACAAGAATTTTGAATTTGATTTAAAAAAAAGAAAAATTAAGAGCTACTTTTAATTAAGACTCGTTAGTTTCTCTTGGCCCTCAATAAATAGAAAGCGTAAGGCATGTGGAATCCAAATTCTTTAATGGAGCTGAAGCTAAAAAGCACCATCTGCCATGTACCCCGCGGTTTTCAACCGGGACCTTTTCCTTCGTCCGTCGCAAAAATTTCCCTTCGTCCAGATCAGCACAGGCGATCTGGCCACTGCTGCCGGCAAGTCACGCACGGGGGAGCGAGAGCGAGGATGTGGAGGTGGGAGCTGCGGACCCCGTGAGCGGTGGGGCCTCCGGTGCGAGAGAGCAGCAGCCCCAGCCCCAGCCCCAGCCCCCGCTGCCGGCACAGGAGCAGCGGCAGCGGGAGCAGCTATTTGCAGAGCCCCTCCAGCCGCTCCAGCGTGCCCTTCATGTCACGGATGCGCTTGGCCAGGGCGGGCACGGGCTGCATGGCGCGGTCCAGCTCCTCGCAGCGCGCCACCAGTGCGTACATGGCGCGGATGCTGAGGTCGGCCGCCTCGCCCAGGCTCTCCACGCCGTCGCGGTAGGTCTGGATGCAGCCGACACTGAGCGCCGTCAGCGCCTGCAGCCCGCAGTGCACGTT
>VXBC01007854.1:699-25585 GCA_013399945.1 Ploceus nigricollis | reverse complement strand
GGGGCTGAAAGGCGAACCGCGGGCGGCGATTGGCTGCCCGGCGCCCACCAATGGGCGCCCAGCGCTGCGCCCCAGCAACAAGCCGGATTTAGCCCTGCCGCTGGCCGCGCGCCAGCCCCGCCCCGCGCTCGCCGAAGGCGGGACGTGCGTGGCGCGCAGCGCCCCATGGCGGCCGGGGGGGGGCTCCGCGCCCTCAGGCCGCCGGTGCCAGCCAAGCGGTGGGATGAGCTGTAGGATAAACGAGAAATAGCGGGGAGAAGGCTTCTCGGTACCCCTCTCCTTGCCGAGGAGACCCCCGACGCTTTAGTAAGTGTCGGGGGCGGTGAGGGAGCGCGGAGGAGAGGAGTCGTGGTTGACTTGATTCTTCTTTGTCTCCGCAGTTCTTAAAAAACAAGATGGGAAAGACAGAGAAGGCGGCCGTCCCCTACGGCCAGCCCGTTCACAGCTTACACCTGTGTGAACAACCAAAGATTAACAGGCAGAAGAGTAAGTGTAACACGCCAGTGACGAAGATCGCCTCGGCGAAAAAGATAGAGAACTTTTGGCAGGATTCTGTGTCGCCAGAAATAGTTCAGAAGCAGGAGAAAAAGCCACTTAAAAACACAGAAAACTTCAGAAATGCCAAGTCCAAGAAACCTATTGCCCTAAATGAAGTGAGCCAAAAAGAAAATTACGCTGGGGCAAAGTTTAGTGACCCACCATCTCCCAGTGTCCTTCCAAAGCCTCCCAGCCACTGGGTGGGTGGCACAGCTGAACTGTCTGACCAAAACAGGGAGTTGATGGCAGTCCATTTGAAAACTCTCCTCAAAGTTCAAGCATAGTTTCCAAGATCTCTTGAGTAATTGGCAAAGAAAACTCCATCCAGGAAACTTAAACATGCCTTGTTGCAACAAAAATTGCAAAAGACTGTCAAGTCTTACAATCACATAAAAAAAAATCCTTGTATTATATTTTTTATGGTTGTGTAAATAGTGTACATCTTGTATTATGTGTATATTCTTGTTCATACTTTGAGAGGTACATTTTAGTTTTGTTATGAAAGGATGTATTTTGCACTGCCTGATTGGTAGATGTCTTGTATATAAAATATGGACAATTTTACGTGTGTGCTTGACACATGAAGACTTGACTTGCTTTGCACAAGGTAATGAAAATTTTGGAAGGAGAGTACAGCTTTCTGATTAAGGTTCCAGATCAAATGTGAATGTTCTATTCGTGCACTACTGACAATAGTTTTACATTCTGTCTCCCAATCAAGTATAAACATGGAATTTTCATACAAATGTGAAATTTTGCCCTCTGCTCTGGAAACTATCTGGAATTCCTGTTCATCTGTTTGTTTTTAAAATTAACTGGAATTTGACTAAAATTCCAAGCCACCAATTTGAGCACTGCTGATTTCTTTAAAAAAGTTTAAAAAACCAACAAAAAAAAAAAACAAGGAAAAAAAAAAGGAAAGAGCAGAGCTTTCTGCCAAAAATTCAATTGGTCACTAAAAAATTAAATAAAACAATTTGGCCTCCCCTTATACTTGTCTCTGTTTTTCTTTGAGTGTGTGTCTGTTAATTCAAGTACGGGAATTTAAATCACTTTATAGCCTTCTAGTGCATTGGTAGAAATACTTGTCTTTTAACTATCTTAGGCAAAATTAGGAGATAATAGTGCACCAAGAATTCCTTATGTTTAAAAAAAAAAGTCGCCTTTGTGACAAGTCGTTCTAGGATTGTTTTGTTTGTTGAAAACAGAGTTCAAGGACGTTGGGCAGTTAGACATTGAAATTCATGCGGTCACGCTCCTTAAATGTTTTCATACTAGGTGGCTATTAAACGAGTCAACACTGAAAAGTAGCAGTGACAGAAAATGAATGGAGCAAGTCGAATTTTGTATTTTTCACCAGATTTGTCTCTTGCTTTCAGCTATGCTGAAAAATACATCCCCCTGTCTTAAAATTCTTAAGGAATTGGACTGTGGATTAGTGTGACAGGCACGTTGAGGAGGTAACAGATTTACAGTTATTTTCCTAATCTAGTATTTACATAAGATTAATACTAAGAAGTATGTGAAATTTACATAAGATAGAAAAGCATTTTAAGTTTTTGGATCCCCCAAAAAAATACACTCTCTGTACACTGGTGTCCTAGGAGAGGAGAGGTGTGTAGGAAGAAAATGGCTGCTTGTATCCAACTGAGGTGGCTCTGTAGTGGGAGCAGCATCTTCAGAGATACAGGTTAAACAGCATTAGGTGTCTTCATGCTGCACATGCTGCAGCTTTGGTCCAGAGCGTCTCTTCATTCCACGTGGGGCAATTGGCAGGATTCATTAGTATAGCCCTGACATGAGCTTGGTCAAAAGCTTCAAAACTAAGGATTTTTTGGCTTGCTTGTAGACATTGGTTATGTAATTGTAAAATTAGGCTATTTAGCTATTGATGCTCTAAACTAAGGGTTGATAAAAAATTTTTGGTTTACCCCAAAGAATTAGAGGTTCACTGTCTTCACTAGTCGAGGTCAGTGTGTGGCTTCAACAACCCAGTTTCCTGCCTAATCTAAATACTCTCTAATTTAGTGTCCCCCATCTTCTATTCTAAAAATGAACAAAACCCCCTCCTGGTTTTCTGTTTGTGGGATTTTTTTTTTTTAATGAACAGTATTAGGCCAAAGAAAAATGCCACTGGAATCTCGCCGAGGATGACTCAAGGAGACTGTAAGTCCGAGTTTGCTATATTTGGTAAATGCTGTATTGATCTGCCGTTGTGCTTTTTTTCCCCCTTTTTTCTTTTGCCTGAGTGTCACCCAAGTGCAAAGTAAAATGCTTTAACAATTGCCCATAGCCTTAGGCAATGGTTAATTTTGTCTGGTCACCGTGAATCTTACTAACTAGCTTGACAAGAGGGCGTTTCCATCAGCCGTGAGTTGGCATTGTTTAGAAGGATGTGTCCTTTTTCCCCCTGATTATTATCTCATTGCCATCAGCCTCTTCCTTACCCTTCAGAGCTTATAGAGTGAATGATCCTGGATAACATTTATCCTGGATAACATTTATCAAAGTCACATACCTCTGTTCCTGCCCTGATTTGCCAACACATCCCTTAGGGTTAAAGAATTCATTAATGTTAATTGTCAATGGTTCTCAGCTCCTCAGTCAATTCTTTGAGAGCTGGCGGTTGAGACTTCTGAAGTGTTGGGAACTTAAAACTTCCCATAACTTGTTGGACCCTAGAGGGTAAGATAAGGTTGGTCTTTCTAAACAGTAGCAAAAACCCCAAAGCTTATTTAGCACACATCTGTGTCAGTGATCCCGCAGAAGTGTTGGAGCACTTCATGTTTCCGTCTTCTTGACATCTTTGGGCTGAGCCCCTTCCTGCACAATGGACTGGTTTGTATATTAAGCCTAAGTGCAACATGCACTTCAAGATAACCAGCTGAAAATCAGAACGTGGTCATCTTTTAGGACCATATTCTGCACCTTCCTTGTCATTTTCCTGCTTTTTTCCTTTATGTTTCTTGGTTTTTCCCTTTATGTTTCTACAATATCATCTTATAGGGATTTTCATTCTCAAGATTTCCTTCACTTTGACAGATTCCTTATCCCAGTTCCCTGAAGAGGAGCCATTGTATTACGTGAACATACTCTTTTTTGAGTTCAGAGTCAGCAAAACGTTAGTGTCATATTTGGAGGGCTTGTTTGCAGTTTAATATAAAATTGTGGAGTGACACCTAGGGAGTGACCGGCCTTTAAGGAAGAAAATGAAGAAAACTATTGGATATGTTATCAGTTAGTCATGTGTCTGCTGTACAGGAATTAAATAAATACCTTATTAAATCTTCTGAGGTCATTAAGGAAACTGAACATTAGCTCCTCAGATAATGGAAATCCTTTCTGTTTGAAAGTCTAGTGCAATGCTGTGCAGAACTGCAGGGGAATCTACTGAGAATTAACTACTGCCTTATTTTAAACAGTTAAATGTTATGCGTTGATGGTCCTGAAATTTAGCTCTCACAGAGGACAGACGTATCTGTTGTTGGGTTCTCCTGCGTGGCTAAGGCTCAGCCCATTAGACAGTTTCATTAATAATGGCTGGCTTGGTGCTCTAAGGCTGAAATGTTTCTGCCTCCTAATGCAACAGGAGCTAGAAATCCTATGTCCATTTGAACTCTAATACACCAGGATCTCTTCAGAGATTTTGCTGAATTCTGCTGAATACTTAAGCAATCTGCATATGAGACTGTAAATTTAATTTAATTCCATCTGATTTATATTTTATCCAAGGCATGTAATTTTAAACCGTACTGTAATTATTTTCAGATTTTTTTTTTAAGCTTTTGCATTATAAAACATTTGATAACTGTCACACTTGAGGATTTTTTTTCTTATTTAGACAGTTTTGAAATAAAGTACAAAGCTGTATAGATTATATAAAGCCTGAAGATTATAGATTATGTTTCATTTTAATTTTGAAAATAAGTTTATTTTCTGTACAGAGTCATAGAATACCTTGGGTTGGAAGGTACCTTAAAGATCACCTAGTTCCAACCCCCTTGCCATGGGCAGGGACACTCCTCTAGACCAGGTTGCTCAAGGCCCCATCCAACCTGGCCTGGAGTACCTCCAGGGATGAGGCGTCCCCAGCTTTCTCTGGATAATCTGTTTCAGTGCCTCACCACCTTTATAGCAAAGAACTTCATCCTAATATCTAATCTAAACCTACTCTCTTTCAGTTTGAAGTCGTTGCCCCTTGTCCTATCCCTATAAGCTCTTGTAAAGTCTTCTCTCCCTCTTTCTTGTAGGTTCCCTTTAGGTTCTGGAAGGAAAATCTTGATGCTTCCATTATGCAGTTAAACACATTCCTTATTTTCTTCTACAACTTCTTGTACTCTTTGAATTACGATTTTACAATGCGTTCTTTAAATTTTTTTTTCATATTATATGCTTGACTGAACTTTTTAAGGGGATTTTTTCTGTTGTAATTTCTAAGATGGTTTTCTGTTAGGAGTAGGCTGGTTCTTACCTGAAAGAGGCTATGATGTAAGTAAGAGGTAAATTTGTAAAATGTAAACATCTACCATGAAAAACTGATGCTACCTTGTTGAACAGGATCTACAGTGTTAAATATTTTTGATAATGAGAAATAAATATTTAGTTGCTGTTTCACTAGAAAAGATAGATGAAGGGCATATCTATCAATTACAGAGAAATACAATATCCAGTAAAAGGACCTAAGTGCTGAAGTTGAGCAATAGAATGTTATCAGCAATTTTGAGGCTGTGAACTTTCTGGCTTGTTCTCAGAGTGTAGGAGAATGCTATCAGAGCTAAGACAGGAAGGTCAACAATTCAGCTAAATTTGAAAAAGTTTCTTGAGGAATTAATTTGTACAACAAACATGTCCTAGCAGAGTCTTCCCCTGTGTTGAAGTCATCATGACTCTCTAACTTTTTTCCCCATGGGGTAATAAAATCTTGTATGTTCAGCTCCCAGAAAACAGGCCTTTAGATTTTGCAAAGCCCTCTCTTGGAACACTGCATTGGTACTTTTATTTAACCTTAGCCTGGTGACATTTCTACAAGTGTGTGGCAGATGCATCACTTAGTCTGAGTGGTTCATAAACCCTTGTCTTTAGTTTGAGAACTAGGCTGGTTATGTGCACTTACAGTGTAGGTTGCCAGTGATGAGTAAACTGGTGCAATTTCCCTAAATTATACCTGAAAGAGGAAGTGTTTGGGGATCCAGGACTTTTCTCATATTTATAGTCAGACTTTGCTGACTCTTTTGTTGTAGTTCAGTATGTGGCTGTATGTATTTCAAGAAGTGGTGTAATCATCATGGCCATTGTGCCATTCTTTAAGTCATAAAGCAAAAGGTTTTGAGGAGATGCTGTTTGTATTAAAGATGCGATTTGCTCTTTTAATGAAGCAGTGTTCTTTCATCAAGTAGGCCTTTGAACCCGTTAATTTGCCAATGTCCTTATAAGCGGTGATGGCAATGGCCATCAAAATAAAATTTACTTTGTTTTTCATTTCCTGAAACAAGACCTAGAGCTACATTTAATAAAGGGCTTAATATAGAGAATCAGGCTTTCCTCTAGTTTCTCTCATCACCTGATTCTTGTGTCCTTTACTGCCTAGTGACGTAGCTGCACAACAAAGAATAAGGTGTGCCCTTACTTAAAATTATATGTAATTTGAGATCTGTAATTTGCTTCTGTGTGTATATAGCATGAAACTTTTGTAAGTTTCATTCCTAGCATCAGGATATTCACAAATTGTATTTTATCATATTTAGAATAGCAATAAGTTATTGTTGGAATTAATGAAGTTGTAAATTGATGGACCTTGTCCAGATTTTAGACATTCTTTGTATGCAAGTAATAAAAAAGGGATGATGTTTTTTTGTGCCCCTTCTCCTGTGTACTAGAAGTGAAAAGGGAAAAAAAATGGTGAGACAGGGAGAAAAAAATACCCTGAAAAACAAGGTCAACTAAGAGATGAGAGAAGCAGTGTAGATGTCACCATTATTTAATGTTGGAAGGAAAGATACTGCAAGAAAAAATTATCTCCTGAGGTAGCTGATGTTACTGCAAATTTAAGGAATTTTAAGGAATTTTAATGGCTAGATGAAACTCAGTTTGCTTCTACTCCTTGACTGGGACCATCTGGAAAATGACAATGTGAAATGACAGATTATGTAACTGACTTTGACTGCTCAGTACCTACTGTTCATTACTAGAAATTGCACCTTGGTGCAGCATTCTTAATGGTTAGCACTGCTTCAAGTGTCACAAAATGCTGCACAAGTGCTTACTGCTCTCAGGTTTTCACGGTTTTTTAGAAGTAGCCAGATAAAGTATGTTCATTACTGTACGTTAGAAGCCTACTGTATGTTTTACAGCTGGGAAAACAGGCATGCAGAAGGGAACTAACTGGCTTGAGGACCCCCAGTAGGCTGTTCATTCACCCAGAAAGTGAATCATAGTGTCTGGAGATCCAGCCAAGTTTTGCCTTTGCCAGTACATATGGTTTGTTGTGTGTGTGATCTGCAAGTCTTCCTTATCTCACTGTGTAGTATGTAAAATGCAGTTAATACAAGGTTCTGCTTTGAAATGTTTGTAATTTGACAGGACTGGTGAGATAAATGAGGATGAACCTAGGTTTCGTGTTGTATACAGTTTTATCACACAATAGTTTTAGTAATCTGCACTATAAAGATGACTGTTNTTTTTTTTTTTTTTTTTTGGACCCTTTGATACAATATATAATCTATACACACCACTGTCCTCTCCCCATGACCAGCAGTGGGGAGGCTGATGATAAGTCAGCAGTTTCTGCTCATTAGCTGCTGCTCTCCACTGCTGTACAAACATACTGCAGCCAGCAGCTGTCTGAGAGAGCCATGGACATGCGTAGTATCCTCATAGTTCCTTGAGTTTACATTTGCTTTATCTTTAGCCTTTTATTAGATCCTGGAAGAAAGAGAGAGGCCCAGTCTTTCCCAAGACAGAACATCTTCCTTCAGGAGGACAGAACGTGCAATTTGTGACTGATCCAGTTTTTGTCTACCACCAGTCAGTCCTTCTTAACACCTCAAGCCTTCCCATCACTTTCCCCAACTGTTTTCTTTACTTTTCACTGCAGCTGTGTCTTTTTTCTTGTATTTCCTCCTAAATGCATTTAATTGTTCTCAGTTTCCTTCACTTCTGGGCAAATGTTCACACACATAGGTTTTTTCACCTGAAAAATCAAATTGAGTGTGCCACATTTATTCTGCTGTGTTCTGGGTACAATTCCTCCAAGACAGTACGTACTTTTTCCTAGAGGACAGTTAGATTTTTACAAGAGGCAATGATTCTCTTGAGATTTCTCCTGTCAACCTGATATGAATTGACCTGTCAAGCCTTGATAACTATAACATACCTCACTTGATGTCCTAGAGGACTAGAAACAACTGATGTACTGGTCCACACAGATACCACAGAATTAATCTGTCGAACACAACTCAAAACCTCAAACAATTAGAATTTAAGAAGACTTTCCTCAGAGATCAGAAAGTCTGAGAGGTCTGACCTGGACTGGTCACTGGCAGGAGGACATACAGGAAGATGCAAATGCAATCTGCCGCTCTGCCACTCATGAACCAAGGCTTTTTATCTAATTTTCTAGGCTGGGTCTGCTGTTTGAGAGCCTGTCACATGTACAGCCTTCTTGCTGCACGTGTCCAAAACTCAGCCTCCTGCTGTAGGACGGTGGCTGACGGAGTGTTCAGTAGTCAAGAGTAGTTCCATGGTTAGCCAAACAATTCTGACCTGGTTGTGTTGTAGGCAATTCAAGGTAAGAGTTTACACTGCTCCTTTGTGTTTTCTCTCATTTTGGTCAAGGGTAGTCTTTCAAATTTATAACCGTTGAGACTGAATTCAACAGCAGCCATGTGACTTCTTGCTGCATGTAAGTTAACTTTAATAAAGAGAAACTGGTAACACAGGTGCCATTACTTTGTCCACAGAGATGACTCTGATCAACTAACTGTGCCTGTGCATTGTTAGTTCAACTCAACTTCTACTTTCAACACTTTTCATTTTCCCTCTTTATTTTTCAGTTATGAATTTTTATTTCTTTTATTTTTCTGACTACAGTGCTGTTGGGAATACATGCTGAAGCTCTGGAGAGCCATATCTGGGTACACAAAACTAAACAAGCAACATACACATTGAAATTTCTGTCTTTAGGAAGTGTTGGGGTAAAAGGAGGGGTCAGGTTAGGACCCCCAGTTCTGATGAGCCCCCATCTGGATCACATAGCCACCAGCCTCAGTAATGTTCTGAAACATGCCAGCTTTGATGGCTGTATCAGTGTATTTCAGAGTGTTTAAAGGCAGCCTTTAAAAAAACCCCAGGTTTTCCAGTTTTCCCTTCACAGCCCCAGAAGCAGCACTCAGTGAGAGGGCAGCTCACACCCCTAAATAGCCTTGAGATGGAACAGAAACTTCTGTACAGGCAACACAGCCTGATTTTATCCTCTCCCCTGTGGCAACACTGAAGAGTTAACCTTCATTGCTGTTACAACTGATTATTTCCAGTCTTCCAAACTGTTGTATGTTTATATGATTTTTAACACGTACATGCCCTGCTTTTCAAATACTATGGGAAAACAGTGTGAAGATGTGGGGGAAGGGTAAAAGTAATCTTGATCAAGTCTTGCAGCCTTGATCCAAATGCCATTTTAGTTACAATTTCCTTAGGAAGGGCTTTGCTCACTTTTAACACCACTGAGACGGTGATGTGGGCAGCGCTCTTGGAACTGGGAAGGATGTGCTTTGCCTCTGGGCTTCAGGGAGATACAGAAGAAGGTAAAGGAGTGGGAAGCTGATACCTGATGACCAGAGGAAGGAGCTCTGCTGACATAGAAACCTTGCTCCATATTGTCTTCCTCAGCTGCAGCCAGCCTCCCTGACATTGCTTTTTAAGGACTTCTAGCACCCTTCCTTAACTTCCGTGCCAGAAGTGTAAGGGAATGCATTTTACACACATAGTAACCACGGACACATTCAGTAACTTTTTGGTTCACTTCCAGGGAGCATTGACACCAGGTGGACACAGAGGTGACAAGGAAAGAAAAGAATTAACAGACAGAAGGTTAAAAAAACACATTAGTACTGACAGAAAAGACGAAACGTGCCATGAGTGTATGTGATGCAAAAGAACACGGGTACGTTTGCTTCAGGAGATGGAGTTACTGCCGCAGGCGTCTTTAAAGCACATGCATATAGCTTTATGTGTGCTATGCTTAAGGGTCCAAGGAAGTGAGTAGGAGGGAAAACCCAGTGTCAAGGCCTCAGAGGGCAGAAGCTGAGTTCCCTCTTGTGGCTTGCTTTGGCATTCCACAGGGGTGGCCCTGAAAGGACCCATTTGGGGAGCAGCAGCTCATCCCTCCTCATTACAGCCTTGCCCAGAACCCATGCTTGTATTAGACAGCTGGAGGGTATAATCACTGAGTAATTCTTGGTGAAGGCCTAATTGCAAGTTAATTTAAAGTCAGTTATGTAAGAGCTTAAATCAATCCTTCCTTGTATTTATTTTTCATCACAGGCAGACTCAACCACTCTTAAAAATTCTATATCTGCTTTACTCTGCTGCTTCATCGAGTTGATGTCCACTGCTAATATTTGCTGCTGCTAATACCTGCGTTAGGCAGAGGCTTTGTGAGATCACAGTGAGTCAGAATAATCTATGTGATGTTGTCAGGCAGTCTGGGGAAAGGCTCTGCAGATAGACAACACTGCCAGCAGCAGCTCAGTCTGTATGTGTGGCTCAGTGTAATGTATTTATTTGTAGAGAATAGCAGGCAGTAATTTATTAGGCAAAAATATTTTTGAATTATTGTGGTACTGATGTGTCAGAACAATGAAAGAATAGCAACCAAAAAGGAATAGAAGAAAACCAACAAAAAAGTTAATGTTTTTGGTTTTTTTCAGCTCATGTTTTACCAAAAAGGCAGGTGGAGATTAGAACAAGTGGATTAGGCAGGAAACCTTAATTTCTAAAAGAAAACATCTGGTGCACTTTTGGCACCATGTACCAAATACACTAGAAATAGTGTCTTTTGTAAAACACAAGCTAATGACATATTAATGACTGCATCCCTGGGGTTTTAACAATTTAGAAAAATCGCATTTCCTTCTGCAAACTTAGGAACTTTGGAGGAAATTTCAATAAAATAAAACTGCGTGTTGTTGCTCTCTATCCTGTCCTTTTATCACAGGATAAACAGTGTAGAATAGGTCATAAATCCAAGGCCTAAAAGTTAGATACCTATGTCTAACCCTGGCTTCAACTTAACAGTCAGCAAACAGTCTGGCAACTATTTTTACAGGTTTGGAGGAGATTATAAATAATTCTGGTTTTCAGAACTTCACTACTTTATCTAGGTTGGTACATATTGTCAGTACTAACCTAGTCAGAACATAGAAGAGAGAGGTATCAAGTCATATATTTCCAAAGAAATCTGTAAACTTTTAAAGAGTAGTGTAAAATACAATGCTTTCTCATTTCTCTTTCAAACTTCCCTTTTTTAAAAATATTTGCAATTATTTTGATTAATTATGGTATTTATAAATGTAAGTAAGTTACAGTACTTTTCAGGCCTGATGGATTTTAACTTTAGCAGTATTTTTCAGCACTGCATTTTGTAGACTAGATGCCCATTAAGTGATAAATTAAAGATTCACTGCTACATGAATGTATAGGCAACTTCATGGCTAATGAGAGCTATTACTCAATTGGCAAGAATATTTAAGCAAAAAGAAGGAGGCCTTTTAAAGTTCCTTTTTAATCAAAAGCATCCTAATTGTTGAAAACAACTTATTTATAACATACCATCTCACTCTGTATTTAGAACCAATCAAATTTTATATTTGGACTGTGCTCATACTTTATAACTAACACCAGTTAAAACATTTAACATTTCAGTTAAAAGCCTAAAAGCCATACGTTATCACAACTGAAAATCCTCCTCTACACAGGATAAAACAAAAAAATATTGCAGCTTATCAAAATGCCCCTAATACTTTTAACTGAATATACGTAATTTTGACTTTTAAAATAGAATTTCTATATGAGATACCAGATGATTACTTGCCTAATTTACCTGTGCATCACCTCTGTGTGATTAACCTAAGACTTTTAACAATACCCCATGAAACTAACCCAACTGTTCACCTGACCCAAATGAGTTAATTGCATTTCAGAGTATGGATCTTATTTCATACTCACTCAGCCTGGCCTTTTGTTCAGTTAGCTATTTTTTTTTTTTTTTTTATTAGCAAAGCTTTTGACAGGTTTTGCAAGACTTGACAGTTTAGTGTCAGCTCTGTTCTGGAGGTGCTCATGACATCACTTTAATGTCACAGGCACTTGAACAGCATATTGGTGCAGAACTGAAGTTCTCCTTCTACTCTGCTTCCTCACATGAACGGTCACTCTGATTTAATGGAGGTCTTGGATTGTCACTGTACCAGGACAGATTTTCTCTTGACAATGGAAACACCAGTTCCTGAACCTGAGGACCTTTTCTGGGCTTGACACTGATTTTTCCACATTCTTTGACCTTTCCTGTAATGACTCAGGCTGTGACTTTGTCCTTGATTACCCCATTAATATACAGCATCTTGGAAATGATCTGGAGTGGAACTGAGACTATCATCTCAGTTCTCAAATCTCAGCTGTGGAAGTGTCACAGCGTCACCTACACTCTGACAGGCAAACCCAACAGACTATTATTACAGCACTTCTTCAGGAAAATGAAAGTATTTTTTATAGCAGAAATTACATCTTAGTCATGTATCCTTGATCTGTCTTGTCAATTCTGTAAACAGTGTTCATATATATTGCTTGGTCTTATATCTAGATACCTCACAACACTGTTTTTCATATTTAAGAACAGTTTCTTTGCATTCAGATTTCTGACAACTCTGGATTTGTGCTACCAAATTAGTCATGTGAAGAATAAAAAATATTGTTGTGAATTGAATTATATAATCAGCAGAATAAATACAAGAAAACATTTAAAAGACAGCATTATCCCTACCATCTCCTCAAAAGAAAATGGTGCTGGCAGGTTTTTGTGAATCTAGGGCTCTGTTCAAAGTAATTTCATAAGAACTTTTCTATATTCTACATGTAACCTGAGTATTCCTGTCTAAGCACAGAATCTGGAGGAGATAAAAGCAAATGACACATATAACGGATGAAAATTTAGGGACATACTGGCCAGGAAGCTAAATAAAGCTTCATTAATGATTTAGTCCTTTGTAATAATGGGATAAAGTGCACCTCACACTGGGACATTTATCACATGTCTGGACAGCTCTCATTCTTTGGTTTTTTAAATAAGCATGGGTCTTCTGTCCAGACAGCAGGACTTCTGCATTACTAAGGAGAGGACATTCAAAGTGCTGGGAGAGATATTTCTGAGAAAAAACAAGTACAAACATGCACACCAAACAAAATCAGTCATAGAAAATGTCACCATGGGTCTAAGACCTGACTCTACCGATGCTCACACTCATGCTTATTTTTTCTATTAGTGAGTGGACTTAGTGATGTGACAATTCAGAACAAAATTGAGCAGGTACTGAACCTGTGCTCCTGCTCAGGGCCTTACCAAAGGTCCATGTTTCCACACTAGCCATGAAGTTACCAATAACTTCCCCACATACTCTGTATACACCTTCATAAATTTCATTCCCCTTACATAATGTGTATCCCACAAAAGGCACTAAGGAAGCAAACGTGATGGATAGTGGTCATCCCATGGACTAGGGTGAGAAGGATGTGTTGTTCCTATACCATCACCTCAATGATCCAAAGGGCTTTGTTTGTGCATCCTTTTTGATGGTCTCTAACCCTCCCCAGCCAAAGAGGTGACATCAGCTCTGCTGCCATGGGAGGGCAGCAAGGATTTGTGCCTGCTTGATGGGAAGGTCTGTGCACAGCATGAGGTGGTTGCAGTGCCAGTGTGCCTCCCTGGGACCTCCAGTGGCCATGGCTCATAGCTTGTATTAAGTGAAGGAGCAGAAAGAGATGTCACAGCTGTTGTTGAAAGTGAGATGTATATTTTGAGGATATCAATGAGGTATAATAATTTTTCCTTCTCTTTCAAGGCAGGTGTGTGGCTCCAAGGTGGGGTATCTGAGATGTTTCTCATGTAAACTGAATACCTACACCACGGGGAGAGCTGCAGGTCTAGCTGCACATTTGGAGGTTTGGAAAGTTCCTCTGGCACTCCAGAAAAATTGCTTTGCTAAGGCTCTCCGTATTAAAGTCTAATGTAAACAGTACTATTCAATACCAGACCATAAGGTAATGCAGGCTGTAAGGGACCTCAGGAGTCTTCTGGTCCTGCCTCCTGCTCACAGCAGGGTTGCCTGCTAGGTCAGGCCAGGTTACTCAGGGCCATTTCTGATCATCTGAAATGGAGCCTGGCTGAGAGGGTTGGATGGCTGAATGCCTTCAGCCTTTCCCTGTCATGCAGGATTCTCCCTGTCAAGAGCATAAGTATATCTCCATAATGCTAACAGGTTGGGAAAGCTTTAAAATCAATCTGTCCCTGTTACCTGTATATTGAGTTAAAAGGGCTGAAAGATATAAAATGTTTAAGAATGACCACGATTAAAAGAATAAGCAGATTAAAAAAATCACAATGGGTCTTGTGTAAAATGTTTTGATTCTTCAATTGTCATCTAAAATCAAATGGTTATTTAGTCTAGTGTCCCTTGAGAGGATTTGTCCCAGACTGGTGGGAAAGCATATCCTTACGTTACAAACAGGATGCCAAGAACACACACTGTATTCGTAACTGAACTGAATGTTTATATGCATTTGAATTGTAAAAATTTGAACAGATTAAAAAAAATTATCCATACTGCATAATTAATTGGTAATATTGTTCCACAAACAGGGTGCTTAGCAGGCTTAAGATAGCTCATTCTCTTTGCCAGGTAGCAAATAGCAGTTTTGCTTTAACTGTCCATAAAATCAAGTGAATACATGCTGGAACTGTGAGCTTCACATCCATGTTACTCCACAAGCAGAGCTAAGTAAATCATCTGACCTGTCTGCACATTGTGTCTCACAATAGACAATGTTATCCAGTTTGGTTTTATTTTTTTTTTCTTCATACTTTTAGAAGGATTTATATGCTCTTTTTTAAAGGGACATTCTGGAAAAGGCTGGATACAATAATGAAGATAGGTGAAATTTATAAAATAGCTGATGAGGAGAGTGAGGACTCTTGATGCTATAGAAATAACACAATTCAGAGATTTTCCCATTGAGATAAGCAGTACTAATAATAGATGGTGTATACCTTAAAGCAAATATAAGAGGAGAGTTGAAAAATCTGACAATCGCTTTTATGTGTGTGGTGCTAATTGAAAGTACTGGGCTGTATTCTTTTCTTTGGAAAATGAAGTCTTTTTTTGTAAGTATCCTTTAAAAGTAAAAGGTGATACCATAGAATCAGTACCCAGCCTGACTCCAGAAGAGACATTGCCAGAACTGAAAATTTAATTTTGCTATTTTGAGTCACTCAAACCTTGGACTTTCTGCCAATCTGCAAAGTAATCAGGCTAGAAAATCTTACAATAGAGGCACCTGCTGCTAGGAAACCCAGATTAATATTACCAGCACATACTGAGTAGGCTACTGAACAGCCAACACATACTAATGATGCCTGGGCTGCGAAGTCAGCTGGCAGCCTTGAGACACCCCAGTGTTGGTCCCCTGAGCTCTGCAGCTCCACAGCTTCCCAGTACCAGCACAGACACTTCTTGACAGAGCAACTTTACCCTTTCTTTTTCAATTCATTTATTCCAAAGTAGGTCATGCCGTGCCATCTGTTGACAATTAAAACCCACAGAGGTTTCCAGATTCCCTGTGGTCTCCTGCAGTTTAACATATATTTTTAATACCCTGTTGCTCTACCTAGCTGCTGGATGTACTGAGACTACTAATCACAACAGCTTGTTCAATCACATAATGCAAATGAGCGCAGGTCTTGAAGTAATATACTAGAGGTGAGTATGGCTGAGAGGGGAGGGAACACAACAAGAAGGGCCTGGTTTTTTTGCTGGTGGTGAATCCTGGGCAATAGGGCTTTCAACAAAGAGGCACTCATGTCCACCTGCTTTCTGCTTCTCCAGCAGCCTTGTTGAAAGCTCAGGAAAGCAATCAGTACCCAGATAGGTACATAGTGGGTTTTTTCAGGCTGCAGTTAAATTTGCTTCTCTTGTTCTCTAACTGTGGGTATGTGAATTGAAGAGTATTTCACATCCACAGTTGTCTTTAAGTTCCTTGCACAGCATTCTCAGGTCTATGCCATGGGCCTGTTCATTGTGAATTACCCACATACTGTGAGGATAATTTTAAAAAAAAACCCAAAAAACTAGTGCTCCTGATTTCAAGTAGTGACATTCAATTTATCCACAGGAAGATTTCTGGAAAGGCACATATCCACATGGGTGCAACGCTGGCATGGCACACAACTCCCAACAAATATCCTTGGTATGTGGTACAGTAAGCAGCACTGGTAAGGAGAAGGGAGCTCACATACAAGTCATATAAAACATACATAAAGCATTGTACAGCGTACACAGACATTGGTACGTGAACATTGTGCCTAAGAATGTACGAGATGGGCTTTTAATTACAGGAACTGGCTCTGACCACCTTGCTACTAACTGGATGTTAGTAAAGCACCCCAACAAACTGCAGCTCCGGGTCTCTAAAATGTGCTTTAAAAACAAACAGCTTAAGTCTAGGCAACAACAAACAGGCTGAGATAGCTAACGATCAAGCCCTCTTGGGCTAGAAACAACTAGAACACATTACCTAAGTTTGCCAGATGTCATTGGGCAATGTATGACTTCACCTCAAAATCATCTTAACCATTAGTGGAAACCAAAATGGGTTGGACTAGCTTGTTCAGTAATACAGTTTGACCTCCACTATTTGCAATTGTCAGTTCTTGTTCACAGGCTTCTGGATATACTGGATGCCTTTGTTTCCTTGGATTTTAAAAATACAAAAACATATTGGTTTCATTTCACAGTGATGACTGCACAAGTTGAAAATGACCCTGAAATTCTGGCAAAGTTCTGCACGTGTGTTACATTGATTTGAAGAAATCCAACTGCACTCTCACAAGTTATCTGTACAAAACTAGCAAAGTTCATAGTATTGTAAATTAGAAATATGATTATTTCGAGTAGCCCCGTAGACAAATATATTTTTCTCCTTTTTCACATATCTGCTTTTTTCCCAGAAAACTGATATCAATTTCAACAAACCTGCAAATTAACAATACCCGTAAACCTTTTTTTGTCAGCAGTAAATGCAGAAGTATACATGGTGAGTGCAAACATGCTCTGTGTTTACTTATATTTGTGATACTACAAATTAAATTTTTAAAAAGACTAAAAAATCATTGTGTGCTATAGTAGTTATAGCTACTGTGTTATTGCTTTGTATATTCCCACCGTGACTAGATAAAGTATGGGTTTGAATGTATTTTTTTAAATTAATATCTTAAGCAAATAATTATTAATGAACACCCTCAAGGCTTGTTGTGTTTGTATTTGCATAATTGGTACAAATCAAGAACAAAAATAATTACTCTTTTTAATGTAATTTCCCAGGGTATTATAGAAAATGTCAACACTTAATACAAGTGTTTTTATTATTATGCAATATATCATACTCCTGATTTTTAAAAAATAATAACATAAAAGCTTTGAGGGTAAAGAGATTTTCAATTAGACACAGTAAGCTGCTGGTTTTCTGTCTTAATAGCTCCTCTGTACCACTAAATCCACAACAAAGTATTTAATAGTAATTTGTGATGTCTAACAGATGTAATCCATTTAAGATTCCTGTGGATTGCAAATATATAAAATATTTGCTGTCTATCTGCAAAATAATATAGTCATATGAAACAAACTAGAGGCTTTTACATAATTTTTTTGAGAAGAAAATGTCCATCTATATTTAAATATAAATTTAAAAATAGAAAATTGTATATTGAATTGTTTGAGTAGTCATCTTCTGTCTGTTTAACCCAGAAATACATATTGTCTGTGAACAAACAGCTGTAATACTTCAAAGGCTCACTGTAATAAAAAGAAAGAACTTAAAGAGCTGCAAAGTACTTTCTTCCTCCAAGAGAATAAAAGAGCTAGGACCTAGCTGTGGTTCTGTTTGAATCAATAGCAAAATTAAACTACTTCTAGCAGCATAGAATGTAAATAACTAGTGGCATAACTAAAGGGTCATTTTAACATCAGGAAAGGTAACATTTTTTTCATTACTTTGAAAAGTTTAACACAGTCTAGATTTCATTTTTCACTTACATTTGCAAATACGAAAAATGTTATTAACCATTTTTAAACTGGGAGCTGAGAGAAGCAATTAAATGTGTGGAGATTTGTGTAACAATTTTTGACTTAGTTTCAGCTCTATCAGGATTTAAGAGGGAAAACATTTGGTCTTGTGTGTACAGGGATGGATTAACTCTCCTTTAGAGGTAGTGGGGGGGCAGTTAATACCGATGGACAGAGTGGTTGCAGTTTGTGGCTGTAACACACCTACCTGTTTTCTGTGTGTTTGTTTTCCATCCTGTGGTCTATGAGTCAGCCAGCACATGTACAGTGGGAAAGCTGCAGTCCTTGCTCATTGCCGTGCTCCTCTCCTCCCAAAGGTGAGGTACCTCAGACTTTCAAGAGGAGCTGGCAGCCATAGAGATTTAAGTTTTTCACATCTCATCATCAGTTTTTCCTGCCACTCTCGGATGTTTGTATTTGTTGCCCAGTTAATAAATCATGATGATTTATGATTATGACAGAATGATTTTTGCTTTTATATTTCTTTCATATGTATTCATAGCTCTGTAGACTATTGTTGTATATATCTCCTAGCTAGCTCCAGTACTTTTCCCTACCTTGATAGGCAGAAAGACAAAACACATTCCAGAGGCTCCAAGCCCTGAGGAGTCCAAGGCCCCTATCCTATCTTGATTCTTCCTGGGAACCAAGGTTGAAAACAGCTCTTTGAGACACATTTTCATAAACAAAGTTTAGTTCCTATCTAAAGAGGGGGCTACAGAAGAGGTGGAACCAAAAAGGGGAGATTATATCATCACTTGTGCTTCTAATTGAAGATTCTTGTCAATTATGCTAATTTGCTAAACTTATAAAACTGTATTCACCCTGTGCAGGGTGGGCATTTTTCCATATCTGTCCATTTGGAGGCCTCCAATAAAGTCCAGCCTTTATATTACCTCCTATACTAATATTGTCTTGAAAGTATGTTGTTTTATTTCTAGGTCTTTAAGGTATCAATGCTATGAAATGAAGCATTGAATTTATCTGACATTAAATAAGAAAAATCTGCTCTTAGAGGAAGAAAGGAACTAAGCATCTAAGCTACAACCAAATATAATATAACAAATAATATAATAAATAAATAAAACAAAAAAAGGCTCATATTGTCAGTAATGAACCTGAATTAGCATCAAGTGTCTTGAAGAAACACATATGTGATCAGGCTGCTTTCATCATAAATCTTTTCAAACTGGGATAGCAATATGACTGTAATGATGCTGCTACTACAGGAATTATACATATATAACAATTGACCTATAGTATAATGTGAAATAATTACCATATCACAGATTAAAATACATATAAAAATGTAACAGTGTAAGAAACAAAAGAGCATACTTGAGGCAGGATTTTTTTATTGGAGGAGTGAGGATTTAAAGGCATTTTCTGCTGAGGTAAGATCTCTGATATTTGACACTTTTCTTGCTGTTACAAAAGTAAAATTTGAGTATGAGAGAGAAAGCAAGCAATCGGTAACTTTTGTGTGTTAAGAGTCTTGGATATCAATAATTTAATTCCCTGTTTACATTATGCTGTGCATACTTCTAAGAACCCCATAGTAGCTGATAAGTTTTATGTAAGTCTTCAGAGAGACAAACCAAAGAAAGAAATCTAAGTTTATCTAGCTCTACCTTTTTCACTAGAGCTATCTGCTCTAATTGGCAATGTTTAAGTCAGGCAATTTTTGAACTTTTCTTGGAGTTAGCTGATGTTCCTTGTTAAAACAATCTCACCCCAGTTGGGAAAATAAAAAAGCAAAAATAGCTACAGCTAAGCCCTTGCTGCATTCTTGCAGCTTTCAGAGTACAAATGAAAATCTGCATCAGATAGAAAAGTACTATTTGTTAAACCAGCCTAAATCTGGCAAAGCTTAGACCAGCCTCTGTGGCATGAAAGTGATTGTTTTGAAAATAACTGTGTCGGTTTAAAATATTATTGCCTGTCTCCCAGAGGATACCACCCACATAGTGGAGTCAGCAGACTGAGAACACAGATAACTCTAAGCTGCTTCAGGATAAAATCCAGTGTTTAAAGCATAAAATGCCAAGGGGGGTGGGGGCAGCTTGAATTAAGCCTTTGGACTTTGTACTGAAACAGCTGAGAGGCAATTGTGTCTCATTCTGCCACCAGAGCTGGGACAGGCATCTTTGGCAGGCACAAAGAGCTGGGGGCAGCAGCAAATAGCCAGAGCTGCCTTCTCAGTGAGGGTGTGTGAGCTCTAAGCACATCTCTTACCTTTCTGGTACAGGTTTACAGCATTTGGGCAAATGGTGAGGCCTTAACCACTAAGTCAAACAGCTAATGAAACACGCCGTGTGAGGAGTTTAGGATTTAATTCTGAGTATTGTACATGATGTAACCAGACATTAAGAGGGAACAATAAGCTCATGTTTTCTGTCTCAGTCTGGTCTGAATTTTTGACTTCACTGTGATTAACTCTTAAGTGGTGGCAATGATATATCTACAGGGAGAAGATCGCACTTTTCTGAACCCACCTACCCTACATTTTTTTCCCTTAATAAGAAATGTGTAAGATGTGTAGTGGCATCCCTGATCCAGTAATGGTTAAAAGAGACATGGTATGCTTCAGTGACTCAAGCTGTTTCTCTTCCTGAGTTCCTAAAAATTCTTTTGCTCTGTGTTGATACTGATACTGTGATCTGACCAAGGAAGCCCTTACCATGCTTTCTTTTTAAACACAGGATTCACTGTTATAATATTGTATGTCTTGAGATGTACTGCTTAATATAAAGCTATTTGAAGACCAGGCTGGAATGTTATCTTAGGCAGGTCAGTGTATAGCTCCTACACACAGCAACAGCCTACTTTTGTTTTTAATACTCACTGTGATATTGTTTTTAAAGCTTTGGAGTTTGGCTTGAAATCCAGGCCACCCGGAATTTAATAGCAAAACTTTCACCGAGTTCAGTGTGATCAGGGTTTCAGCCTCAATGCCTAATGTTGCTAATGTGGGATGTGGTAAACTTGATCATCCAGTTTTTTATGGCCACAACAGATGTTCCTTCTTTTAGACCAATGGAAAGCTACTGAACTTCATCCACCCTCCAAAACAAAAATACAAGCATTTGTTTACAGCCTGATTCCAGGAATATGAATTGAATTAGCAGCTGTGAGGTTTGTTCTTGTTTATTTATGAACAAATATATGCACAATTCTTGCTTTTCCCAAAGAAATGTTTCCCAGGTTGTATTTTCTCTATATAGTAACAGTATTTTAAACAGTCTAATGCTCCATTATAATTTGTTTAGCACAATCAAAATATCGTCATAGTATTTTTTACCTTGTTTTTTAAAAATGGACCGGTGTTTTTCCTCTGTCTTAGAAAACAACATGTTACGGTTATATGTTTTTCATTTTGTAGACTTATAATTTAGATTGACTATAATACAACATTTCTGTAATCATGACCCAAGGCACAACCTATAGAAAGCAAAGGTACTGAATAGAAATGTTTTCTTCCTCTTGAAGATATTCAATGAATTTTCAAATCAGCATAAAAGGTTAAAAGACTGATGCCTTCTCCTAAATTAGAGGAAAATATATGATAATGTAATAACTGAGACCTGAAATTTTCTAATATAAGGAGCAAGAAAATTATTGCTAATTTGAAAGGTACCATACCATCTCTGGGGTAAATATCCAGTGGTTCTTCCACACAAACAACAGAATAGGAACAAGAATATGAGTGCAAAGGCTCTTTATTAAAGGAATGGAAGCCTCATTAACATGCATCTGTTTCTTATGAATAAAAGAACTTTACACCTTTTCCTTTCTCTTTCCTGAATTGGACTGATTTCAGGAGTCATAGCACTGTTTTTATTGTGCCAGATTAAAATTTCTTGTGGCCTTGCTTAGTCTTCAGCTTATGTGAAGATGTTTCTTTGGTTTGCTCACAACCAAGCCCCCCATTTTGCTTTAATATGTGCTGCAGCTGTGTTTATTTTTAGTTCTGTGGGCTGTCCTTGACAGTGATGCTCCCAGCAGCTCTGTCAGGGTAGGATTTATCAGAGTGGCTGAGCTGGCTGAGCAGCTCATGCTTCCACATATCTAGTCTCACTACAGCTTCCTTGTCCTGGCTCTTCGTGGACCTTTGCCCAATTTAACTCACTAAACCAACAGGAAATTACCTAACTTTTTGAATAAGCTTTTTTTGTGCCATTTAGTGAATTGCATCAGCTCAGGTAAAGGTCCCACAAATACCAAAGGCAGCCTAGTGAGTGACACAAATTCTTGGCTGGTTGAGGGAAAATCATGGTGGAACTGTGAACTTTTGGAAGCAGAGACCTATGGTGTGTCTTGCAAAACTGTTTCCAGATGAAAAATATCCATTTTTGTTTTCTAAGCAGATTTTACTGAATGAATTCGCTCATTGAAGACAATATGGTTGCTGGACCCACACAAGAGAAGTAGCAGCAGGAGCACATTTCAGGCGGTATGGAGGGAAACTCTCCAGGTCAGCAAGTCCCTCTCAAGGAACCACACTTGCAGGTTGTACACAGAGTGTCCAAATTATCTGGGATTGTGAAGTGGAACACACCAAAATAACATACCCATTATTATGTTAACTGATGTTAACACTCATTATGATATGTATTAACTGTTTTCAAACATGCAAATTGGAACTCTCAAGCTGCTGTAAACTCTGTAATGTTTAAATTTATAAAATTATTGACTATCTTAGTGCTGCATGCTTCACAAATCCTCACAGCAGACAAAGAGGATTCCAACTATATTCTAAAGGTTAATTTCAAGCAAATGAGACAGTGGTCACATTAGTAATTCAACCCTCTGATTATCTGAGATCTCAGTTGGAAAGGAAAACCGTACACTGTGAGCAGATAACATAATCCCTAAAAGTAATTCATCTGCTCTCCACGAATGGTAAATTTTCCTGGAGAAGCCAGTGCTAACTTTGTCCCACTTTCATATGTTGGCATTCGTGTGCACTCTCTACTCCTTCTCCAGCCCTCCAAACAAGCAGCCAGTTCATTTGGAGGCAGCTGCCACAGAACAATTTGCCCCGTGGCCAAGCCTCACCATTCCTGTTAGCTGTGGCTCTGAGGCTCGGCATTCTCAGCTGTAATGCCACACTACTGATCAGGTATGTACAGCTCTGGAGTGTCCTGAATGAATCTGTGCAGGTTCAACAGGACCCTGGGTTTCTATTGAAGAAATACAAAACTATATAGTGAACAGTAGTGCCTCAAGGAATCAGGTACTTGGGAAGAAAAAATACATGAAGTTTTTTTTTCCCTTCCTCACTAAAACTTAAAGTGGGAGCCAGCTTTTTCCATGAGTGCAAAAGTGATTGAGTTTGATGTACGCCTAGAGTGATTGTTCCTAAAGAATGCTGGCCTGGCACTATCCTCAGGAACATTCTGCCTGCTCCAAAGGGCTTTCAGCCCTAAAAATCCCTTGGCAAACAGATCTGAATTATGTGACCCTTTGCTGAGTAAGCGCCCCCTCAGCTGTTGACAAATACTTACCGCATGTATCCATAAAAATAGTTCAACATGTGTCCAGAGTTCAGACTAAGTTCAGCACATTTTGGGGTTGATGGCTTTATTCCACTTGGAAGAATTTAGGGGTGGAGGAAAGAACCTGCCATAACCATAATACTGGTCAACATACTTGTTATATGTTTCAAGGGTAAAAATACCTCATGACAAATGTGAGGCATGGGGGCCTGAGCTCTTTTTGGAGTGACCGAGAGTCCTGTAGGGTTTGGGTGTCACTAGGAAAAGAACCTCCCCCATCTTCTGTGGAGAGGGGAAACCTGCAGTTCAGCACATCAAAGCACCTCTCCAGTTGACAGAAAAGTTGTGGAGAAAGAATACAGTGGATAAATGAATAAAAAGGGAATTTCTGGTAATTAAATTAATAAAGAAATCCCCCTCCCACAATTTTGGCATTTTGATCCTGTTGACTTCAATTTTTGTCAGGTATGGGTTGGTTCAATAGGCAGGTTCCTTGCTATGTAGCTTGTATCTAAAAACTCCCAACCAGCTGGCTCTCACAGGTCTGGACTGCAGAAATCCCAGAGAAATGTAAAGATGTAACCTGAATCTAGACAGACAGGGCTCTTGGTTGGAAATAAAATGAAGATGTCAAAGGAGACACGGTATTTCCAAGCCCAGAAGAGACACAGCATACCTTGCACTTGAATGCAGTCTCTGGGCGTTGTGATGGTAACACATGTATGTAACAAGGCATGTGTTCCATCAGCACGTTGTGCCAAATTAGGTTCTCACACTCAGTGTGCAAGAGGCCAATCCACACTCAGAGTCAGGTATTTGATTTATTTACAGTTCTGCAAAAGAAAGCCGTGCTGGGTGGCATATTCTCTATCAAAACACTTCACTACTTACACATTTTAGCGAAGGCATGATTGTTCCTTGGCTACAAGTTACATAGTTCTCCTATTATTTAAGTGTTCTATTTTTTATTGGTCGAGTGAGTCCCTCTCTTCTTGTGCTAATTAGTCCACACACTAACTCTTTCCCTTCTTTTGAATCAAGGGGCCATGAGTTGGTGGTTACGATCTCCCTCTGCCAGAATTACATTTCACCCAGTTGGAGCTGATTTCCGCACAGTTGCTGAATTGGCTTTGTTAGTTTCTTCCTTATCGTGGGAGCTCTGCCAAATGTCCTTGCGGTCTGTAAATTCTGCATTCTTTTTACCCACTATCAGCAGGACATCCTCTTCCCAAGCTTTTTTAACATCGCCCTCTCCCCACCAGGTCTGAGATCACTAAAGCACACCAAGCCCTAAGGTTTAACAAGGCAATTCTTCCAACACGTAATTTATATAATATTTTATGCTGGTTTTGGCTGGTGTGGAGTTAATTTTCTTCACAATGGCTGGCATGGGGCTGTGTTTTGGATTGTTCTGAACACGGGGTTGATAATATAGAGATGTTTTTGTTATTGCTGGGCAGGGCT
>VXBC01007853.1:4888-24369 GCA_013399945.1 Ploceus nigricollis | reverse complement strand
AAACAGAACAATTAGCTAGCTCTGTTAGCGTTTCAAAATTGGTGCTTAGCCAGAGCCGGGAACCGGGACAGGACGGCGCTGCCATGAAGGGAAGGCCCTGCCTGCCTGGAGCATCTGCGTCTACCAGGAACACCGGGAACTTGTTCATTACATCTGTATCTCTTAAAAATTTTTCCTTGAACAGATAAACGAGAACTATCTTTATACTTTCATTTGCTTATGGTTGTGTTTCAATGAAGTTGAAGAAAACTAAAGTTAACACTAATAAATGAAGTGACATCCTTTGTTGGGTTAACATTTAAATCAGTGAACAGTAATAGTATGGTGATTCTCCTCTGCTGCACTTAAAAATTAGAATTCAAGACCAATAGTCATGTTGGTCTTGATCTAAGTTGAGTTGATGACTCAGTGCAAACCTGAAGGGGCAGCCTTGACTCTGGTGTATTTTTCTGTTACAGTGCTTCATTCGGATTTGGAAATCTGGATGAAAGTTCCCTGGTCCAAAAAAGTGGTAGTGACCTTAGTGCAGAGGACAGAGAACTACTGACAGCTTATTATCACAATTTTGATGATGAAAAAGTGGATCTGGATCTGATAATGCACTTACTTCACAGCATCTGTCATAGTTGTGATGCAGGTAGGTAAATACCTAACCAGTAGTTGTGGATTTGGCTTCTGGTGAATCATGCTCTTTTTTCAGCAATCCCCAAAAGTTAAAACCTATTGAGTGCTAGTCGACACGGCACTGACATGTATTGGAATTTTCTGTTTAACTTTGCAAACCCACTTCCTTTTTTAGGATCAATTTTAATATTTCTTCCTGGGTATGATGAGATAGTGAGTCTGAGGGACCGCATTCTTTTTGATGACAAGAGATTTGCTGATAATGCTCACAGGTAAAACCTTTAGTTCCTATGGCTTTTCATTGCTTCTTTTAAGGATCCTTAAAATGTTCTTTTTGTCTTGCATTAGATACCAAGTTTTCATGCTTCATTCAAGTGTGCAGACTTTGGATCAGAAAAAAGTGCTTGAAGCTCCACCTTTTGGCATCCGCAAAATTGCAAGTATTAGAGGACTTTGTCAGATGCTACAATGATCTATTTTGCTGTTGCTTTTACAGTTACTATAAGTTTGGTGGTTTTGGGTTTTTTCTTTGCAGATTCTTTCTACTAATATTGCAGAAACCAGCATAACAGTCAATGATGTCGTGTTTGTCATTGACTCAGGCAAGGTGAAAGAGGTATGACTGCCTTAAATTTTCCTAGTGTGATTCTAAAACACACAGTGCATAAATTTTGGAGAACTTTTTTTTTTACTTTACAGTAAAGTGAAAAAAAGCTTTTACTAGCTGAGAGCTAGTGCCTGTCAGGCAACGTCCTTGCTGAAAAGTTTCAACATCCATTTGTTTTAAGACAAATACTGTAAATAGCTAGCTGTGTAAAAAGCCTTGAAAAAGCTAATCTAGGCTGATGTATTAATGTGTCTTTCTCTTTCGTAATTTAGTGTTTCTGTTGGATTTTTAAAACAAGTCCTCAGTTTAGACCACCACCTTCCTGAGACTTAGAGAACACTGGGAGTTCCTTTTGTCCTACTATTGTATCAAGTCCAAAATAATCTATTAAGTAGTTTTTTTGGTTTTTTAAGCAGTTTTTTTGGTGTGTTCAGTGCCCATTCCTAATTACTTGTTCAAGAAAAAGGAGATCACATAATGAGGCAATTTAAGACCTAGTATATGGCTTTGAAAATAAAATTTGATTTCATAGGCGATATGCACACCAAATTTCTGAAGTTCTCATAAAACAAACTTTTTTTTTGTAATTTTATATCAACCTAAGAAAATAAATAGGTAATTTCCAAGTGAGATAAAAAGGAAAACTTTATTTGGTATAATAATGTATTTTTACTTGCTTTGTGATATCTCAGAACACAGATCTGACTTACCTTTTACTGACTTGCAATCACCTATTGACTAGAAAATGTTGAATTTCAAAAACTGTGGAGCATTAAGATACTACAAAGGAGATACCATCATAAATTCACTTGGAAGTGAGAAGATACCTTTGTGCCAGAAGCTGCTGTATATATTACTGTTTCATACTTTTTAGAAAACTTCTGTTGGTAATCTAAATAACTAGTAACTTTTATTTCATGTACCCTATTGAGTTTTCAGTTTACATTCCTTTCTTTGTTTTTCTAGAAGTCTTTTGATGCACTGAGTCGTGTTACAATGCTAAAAATGGGGTGGATTTCAAAAGCCAGTGCTGTGCAGAGAAAAGGCAGGTAATAAATGCCTCATATTGGTTTCCATTTTGCAGATATCAGTCCTTTATGTTTAGAATAAACACACAACACAGGAACTGTTTCTAGCCTAGTCTGGTGTCATGTTGGATAGCAGCCAACACTCGTTCTCTGCAGACAAGTAGGGGTCAGTATGTATTTCCTTGGAATAATTTCCCAAGTTGTAGAAAAGCGATGCTCAGGCATTTCCCAAAGGTTTGGTTGTTTTCCCCCCATTAATTTGTTCTCCTTCCTCTTTCTCCCATGTAGCACCAGCAGTCACAGTGTCCAGTGGGGTGTTTTCACATCTTGGCTGTGGGCAGAGGACTGCCTATTTCACTTTCTCCAAGCTATCCATGACTTAACAGGCTATGATTATATTCTTCCCAACACTGTGGGTGAGGGCTCAGAAGTTTATGTAGCAACAAATGCCTGTTTAATCAATCATATTGGCATGAAGCTGCACGTATGCACATATGTGCATGTATATGAATGCACATATATGAATATGTGTATATGAATATACACATATGTATATGAATGAGAGAATTTGCTGTCTCTCATTCACTCACAAGTTATTTAATCTTTATTCTACCTTTTACTCCAAGAGTCACTTCTGTTTGGGGGATGTGAGGGGAAGAAATGAAGTTTGCAACTGATTCCTCGGAACAAAGGATGATTGAGATTTGGACTGGTCTTAGGTTAGCAAAAAACCCACAGCACTTTACATTAGATAAACCTTGTTTTTCTTTCTCCAGATTTCTCAGTGTTGGGTTAAAATTACAGTAAAAAATTGCCACAGTCTCAAAAATAATCCATGATTGGAAAACTCTCACTTTGTGTGTGACTTACAACACTTTCTTCATAGAACTGCTTCTTCTTTTCCATTCTGAGTTTCTGTGTCTGTTCGATTTTGGTTTTGTTTTTAGAAAGAAATCCTAATTTTCACAACTTCCCGTATTTTATTTTCAAGGGCTGGGCGCTGTCAGCCTGGAGTCTGTTTTCGTCTCTTCAGCAGGCTGCGATTTCAGAATATGTTGGAATTTCAATCTCCAGAACTTCTAAGAATGCCGCTTCAGGTGCATGTTTGTTCAGTTAGAAATTATAACTTTATAAAATATAACGTCCTCAAACCATGCTATTAATTGCAACAAATCATCTGTTTGGGGTTTGTTTCCAAATCTTGGTAATCTTTTTTGTTCTGCCTTTTAACTTGCAGGAGATTTGTTTGTACACAAAACTTCTGGCTCCACTTAATTGTCCAATTGTAGACTTTCTTATGAAAGCTCCTGATCCTCCGCCTGCTGGAACTGTGAGAAATGCTGTGCATATGCTGAAGGTATTCCTTAAGAAAAGGAATAGGTTTAGATGGTAATTGTGTTTGATCCCAAATTTGTGGTGTAGCAGTCTATCTTACTGACTTCAGTTTGTACTGAAGCTGTTTTTAATTACTTAAGGATGTTTTAAATTTTTGTTTATTGTCTCTTTTCATTTTGTGTGTGGGAATGTGTTTTTCCATGTCAAGGGAAGAGAGTGCTTCAAAGTCTTGTTTCTGTTAATAGTTTGATTTGCTTTTTTAGTGTTTGGAAACAAGTCTAGTTAATGTCCAGTATTCACATTCTTTCTGCTTTCACTGTAAATTGATTTTGTTCACTGTACCCATCCCCCTCTCCTTTGTTTGTTTGTTTGTTTATTTCTAAACAGACCATAGATGCCATGGACCCTTGGGAAGACCTCACTGAGCTTGGTTATCACCTCACTGAATTACCTGTAGAGCCACACCTTGGTAAAATGGTGTTGTATGCTGTAGTTCTGAAGTGCCTGGATCCTGTTCTGACCATTGCCTGTGCTCTTGCCTGCCAAGACCCTTTTGTGCTGCCCACGCTGGCCTCCCAAAAGCATGCAGCCATGCTGTGCAGGAAGCGTTTTGCTGCCGGGACCTTCAGTGACCACATGGCCCTGCTCAGGGCTTTCCAGGTAATATTTCATTTCAGAGAGTACTAATCACAGCAGATCACCCAAGCAATGCAAATGTACCAATCTGCTTGGATGTAGAGTGGTAGACTGTGATTAAGTCCTCGGAGAAGACTTTATTTTTGCCTAGTGGCTTTCCTATGTATTGGGCTCATAAATTTGTGAGGGAACACTTTTTGTAGTATGTTTTGTTGATATTTTCAAACCTTACAAAATTCTGAATGTTCCAACAATGTGCCTCTTTACATCCTACTACACTGAACTTGAAATCATGGTCTTAATGTAATGATCTTTATTTATTGTTTTAACTTGACATAATCATCATTGTAGTGAACACATAAAGAGAATCTAATTCTTGAACAGAAAAAAGAATCTGGTTTGATGCATTAACTTTTAGAGTGGGTTTTGAGTTCATTTTATTGACATAAATGTAATCTTTTAAAAAAAAAGCAGTTTTTAGTTTTAGCCTATCAAATTAATAGGCAAATATAAAAACGTTTTCAGGCATGGCAGAAGGCACGCAGTGATGGCTGGGAGAGAGCCTTCTGTGAAAAGAACTTCCTATCCCAAGCCACAATGGAAATCATCGTAGGAATGAGAACACAGCTGCTTGGCCAGCTTAGAGCCTCAGGTAAAGAAGTTAGAAAAAATTTTAACGTTGTTTTAAAGTCAAGCATATAGAAATTGTAACAAAAATCACTGGTGTAATTTTCCTTACATAATTTGAAATACACCTTCATGTACACATTCATGCAGGGTATGGTGTAGATGAGGAAGTGTGATTGATCTAAATGAAAGCACCCTCATCTCCACATGCCACTGCATTTCATGCTTTAATAAATGATTCCCATAGGAAATGTCTTTATATTGTAGAAAATAGTGATATTCTGTGTTAGTATGAAACCCCCTATCAGGAAGGATTTCAGTGTTAATGGTTTCTTCTTGCTGCTGTTAAGGTTGGCAGTGGTGAAAAATGCAACAAATAAGTTGTTTATTTCACCTTTAGTTTCTAACTCCTTTTGAGAACCAAACACAAGCTAACATGGCACTGTTTTGTCTTTTTCGTTTGTCAGGTTTTGTGAGAGCCAGAGGAGGAGCTGATATTAGAGATGTTAATACTAACTCTGAGAACTGGGCTGTAATTAAAGCTGCCTTAGTGGCCGGGATGTATCCCAACCTTGTGCATGTAGACAGAGAAAGCCTGGTGTTGACTGAACCAAAGGAGAAGAAAGTGCGATTTCATCCTACCTCTGTTCTTGGTCAGTCTCAGTATAAAAAGGTAAAATCACCTTGAATTCATAGTTCAAAAAAATGGGCACTAAAATCTATCACATGGTTTAGAAATGTCTTTTCCTAGTTGTCAGTATTTTAAAAGCAGTATGGGCATTTAACACTACAGCTTTAGAAAATACTGTTCTACCCAGCTGATAGAATTGGAGTTGATTAATTTTTCCATTGTTTCAATTAGTTCTTTCTCTAGATGGAACAAGGCAAAATGGCAAAAAAAATGCCCCAGTTATAAAATTGTTTTAAAGACATAATGATCCCTACTCTTAAAAGCAAGTTTTTCTCTGAAACTTTTTTTAACATTTCTTTTTAAAGGAAAATATTTTGTTTTATCATGGTAGGATAATTTGTGAATCTGGTTGAATTCTTTCACTCTTTTTTATTTGCATGTATATTTTTATATGTATATAATTATACATGTATTTGTTTCTCAAAATATAGAATCATAGAATGGTTTGGGTTGGAAGGGACCACCTTAAAGCTTATCTTATTCCAGCCCCCTGCCACGGGCAGGGACACCATCCACTAGTCCAGGTTGCTCAGAGCCCCACGCAGCCTGGCCTTGAACACTGCCAGGTTGAGGCATCCACAATGTCTCTGGATAAAATGAGAAATACAGTAAAATTTACATTAATTACAGGTAGAGGGTATAATAACCTAGTCTTACCTGCTGTTGCACAGATTGCCGCAGCAAATGGACAAGCTGCAGCCATCCAGGCCCTCCCTACAGACTGGCTTATATACGATGAAATGACGAGAGCTCACAAGACAGCAAACATCAGGTGCTGCTCTGTTGTGACACCTGTCACTGTGTCCCTCTTCTGTGGACCAGGCAGACTGCCAAGTAATGCCTTGCAGGCATCTTCATCCTTTCGAGGTACACTGGAGTCTGAATTTGGAATGTTTCCATTGGTATACATTAGTGTGTGACATGGAAAGCTTATTTTTCAGTAATATTTAACACATATTGGCTGATTCTGAAAACAACGGTGTTATAATTCCTGTAGCTGTTCAGGAAGAGTTTGTCTGTTCTGTAGCAAATCTCTCAGTTTTGGGATTCCTTACATATTCAAGTCCATAAATTACACAGTTCTAGGGTCTCAGAAATTGCAGTATAGTTTGTAAGGAAAGAATGCAACCACAATGTCTAATGATAATACTGGTACTGAGAAGTGCAGTATGTATATTCTTTTTCTACAGACTACTTTATTTGATACATTGAACCAGATTATTCAAATGGAATAATTTAGAAACAATCAATATGGCAAACAAATCATGTTGCTTCTAGCTGACACATACATTTTAAGATATGTTCTACTGATAATTTTTAATGTCAGTTAACTGTACTATTAACTGTAAATAATAGAGAATATGTAGAAATTTCCTTTTCTTTTCGTATTTAAATTGAGTCCTGTTGGAATGGAAGCAAAAATAACTGCTGCTAGTTCTCATAGTTTGAATCAAACTAAAAGTCCAACTTATTTCTGAAGCTTTCCTGTCTTGCTTTTAAAATGTGAACCTTAGAGTAGTGTTCATGCTGATTGAATTGCACTTTAGAAAAATAAGGAATCCTAATTAATAGCCATATGTATATATATACTTTTTCTTATTAGGTCTTTAAATCTGCTGTTTTACTAGGAAATAGAGCCACGTGTGGTTTTGCAAACAGCTTTAGGCAAAAGTTGGATAATGGCTTGTGAATACTGGTGAAGGTACATGAGTTGAGTCAGATCATATCAGTACGGGTTTTTACATAGTAGGACCTTCAGCAGGTCTGGCTACTTGACTGCTGCTATCTGGAGTAAAGACTTTTCAGTGTATTTGCAGAAAAGAAAAGGTAGTTTTACAAATGTTTACATTTTAAAGTCAATTTTAGAAGGAAAAATATTATCGCTGATAATACAGTAGTATTCAGGTTTTTGTATATAAGTAGAAATAATATAGAAATGCTAATGCACCTTTTGTCTTTAATTCAGGGGGAGGGGTATCTAATGATAGCAGTGACAGTGAGATGGAGGANATCTCAAACTGGACCCTGAAGTAAGTAAGAAATTACTCCTGGGTTTGCTTCATGTCGAAGAATTGTAAAAAGATGTGACAAGGTTTTTGTAACATTTGAGTAGCCAAGAATTTTCTCCAAGAATGTCATGGTCCATTTGGGTCTCAAACTATGTACTCTGTGATTTAACCTTTACTTCATGAGCTCATCAAGAATTAAAGGGCTTCAGTCCCCTTTGGCATAGAGTTGTCTGTCACATGAATTCGTGTATTCACCATCCAAGTTGCAATGTTTCATAACCTATCACCCATACCTTTCTATTCTTTTACCTGTGAGCAAAAAGAAAGAAAATAATTAGTCACCTAAGTCAGCAGTGAGAGTGCTCATCCCTCTTCCTCCATCTTGGTGTGGGTGTCCTGTCTATCACACAAGGGAGCAGGAAAGCCTCAGCAGTCCAGATGCTATTGGATCTGCTTCAAAAACTTTCTGGGCACTATGATGTTTTATATGTCTGAGCTTGGCAGTTTTGTCCCTTTCCACAAGTCAGCAGATTCTGAAGAGACTGCCAGACAAAAGATAATGGCTGCAAGGGACAGCAAGCTGCAGGTGACAGTGGCTGCATAAGGGCCCTTCTGCTCCTTCTGGCCTCCCCTCCTGCCTGCATCGTGCTCCATCAGGCCATAGCATGAGCTGGGAGAGCCAAAATCTGAACAGGAGCTGAGAGAACAGTCACATTGGCATATTGTGTTCTTCTTTCTCTGAGAGGATAACCAAAACTGGATCAAAAAAAAGAGCACTTGAAGCTGGAGTTGCTGAAAGAAAGTTGCTGTCAGATTTCGGAAGGATAAATTTCAAAACCTCTTTGAAATAGAAGTATTTATGTCATTGAGGAGCTGTGGCTATGGTAGGAGGTAGTTTATGGGTCATGAAACACACAACTTCACCAACTCTAATAATAATACTGTCTCTCCTAGACATGTCCAAAAGAGTGGTTTTTAAAATTTCTTTTAATGGAAGCATTTCTGATAACATGGGAATCATACTATAGTCTTCTGAATTTAGTCATCACATTCAAGCAGATGTCTGTGTAAGAAAAATGTCACTTATAGCTCTTTTCCCTCAAGTGTGACTGAAGAGTGCATGAGTAGAGACTGATTTGAGAGGAAGGGCATAGAGCATGAAAGGATTGGGTTTTCTCGAAAGATAAAAAGGAAAAACAAAGTCTGTGGATTTACAATACAAAGCTGAGTTTAGTACAGAGCTAAATGAAATGTTTCAAAAATTACCTTGCACCCAAGGAAAAGAAAGAAAATTAACATCTTAGTTTAAATATGGATTATTGCCCTTCCCCAAGACCTTAGTCTTGCCTTTCATTTTGGGCCCTGTTTATATTAGAATGCCAGGTGCTGCCTGATATGAAAAAGATAGGGTCCTCTTACCTGTGTGATCTAATTTGCATCAGTATTTAACAGAACTGGAATTCATTACAGGCTGCTGGTATGCTGTTGCAACTCAGGCAGAAGTGGCACAGCTTGTTCCTGCGTCGTATGCGAGCACCTTCTAAGCCGTGGTCTCAGGTTGATGAAACAACTGTAAGAGCAATTACAGCTGTTCTGAGTGCTGAAGAACAGTCTGCAGGTCTGCAGCAGCCTTCAGGAATTGGCCAGAGACCAAGACCTGTGACTTGTGAAGAACTTCCTTTGGCTTCCTCATGGAAGTCAACCAACAGCAGAAAAAGCTCAACAGAAACTGAATTGTCTGACTCCTCTAATGCTGAAAAGTAAGATGTTGAGGTCTTCTGCTCACTGTAGGTTGCAATTTATGTATACAAGCATCACTTAAATTTCTGCTAGTAATAGGAGGTGGAAACAGTGGAAATACACTTGAAAGGTGTTATACTGTTGTATGCTGCATTGTAATCCCATAAAAAAGTGTTTCATACCTGGGCCTGCTGTTTGAGAGAGCAGTCAGGAATATTGTCCATGAATTCTGATGTTTGAGAAGTAGCAGAAGAGTTTTAACAGTAGCATTAAAAAGCAATGCATGATCAGTATGGGTTTTTTAGTTAGGGTTTCATAGATTTTGTAGTTGCTGTAATACATGTGGTCATGCAGTAGGCTGACAG
Source organism: Ploceus nigricollis (assembly GCA_013399945.1). NCBI lineage: Eukaryota > Metazoa > Chordata > Aves > Passeriformes > Ploceidae > Ploceus > Ploceus nigricollis. The sequence goes on along the minus strand of VXBC01007853.1, from coordinate 14,707 downwards.
GTTGATGTAAATTGTTCAGTGACTGCTTGTGAAACTCAAGGTATGTCCTTTTTAGGGTTTCAGTGAAATCTACATCTCCTGCATGCCACCAGCCAAAGAAGTACAAAGAAAAAGACATTTTGCTCTCCAAACGATCCTCAGATGACAGATCAGCTCAGTCCTCAGTGAAGCCTGCAGACAGCAGTAGCTATTCCAGCCCCTGTGCTAGTCCTTCTTCTCCAGTGTCTGCAAAGGTAGAGTTCTCTAACATATCACCCTGCTCTTCCAAAGTAATAGAATTTCTTGCTGCTATCATTCTGCAATTAGGTATTTTATTGGTCAATTAGGAACCTAACTTAACTCTTCATTTATAACAGCTGCATAATACTTCCTTCTGGAATTTAAAATCTAGATGAAATATCCTTGTTTCACTAGCTTAATACAGCAAAAATAATTTGTGGACTGCTGAGGTAAAGCTATCCAAAGTAGAAAATATGAGATTTAAAAAAAAAAAAACTTGTTCTAATAAACAAGTTTCATTTTTTTCAACTAAATTAGTATATTATACACACACTTCTGAAGTTTTTGGATTCTGCCTTTATCTGTTTCTGTAACAGCATACATTGATACTGATTCTGTCTTATCTGCCTTACCATGACTGCTTGGGGTTTTTGTGATGGTTATTTTAACAAAACACACATTTTTAATGAGATTAATGTGATAGTTGTCCCTATATACTTGAACAGCAGACTGCAGTAACACTAAAGAGATCATTGAGACGAAACTTCATGGATTCATTGGAGGATTTAGTAATTCCTCTTGAATCTTTCAGCTTTTAAATTAAGACAGTGTAAAAGGAAGAAAACATGTTTCCTGAATGTAGAAATGTGAGTAGTGTGCTGTAGGCTGCACTCCAGGATGATTATTTAGGTGTCATATCAAGGTGTGAGATGTGTCAGACTTAAACCAATTCTAATTAATCACTAGACTTCTTAATCCTATTCTGCTCTACTTGTTTTCTGCCCCTCATGGATGAATTACTATTTTGAAAAGTGCTTTAAAAATGTAAAATAGATGTGAACTACATTTCAAAGCCATTTCAGACAGGACTAGCTGATAGATTTTATGTTTCTTCTGGAACCTAGAGGAGGAAGGGAGGAGCATGGTCAAGGGATTTCTGTCCTCATGTGTGGGAAACTTCAGAAATAAAGTTGTATTGTATTTATTAATTTAATTTAATTCTTTCAGGCTTCCAAATCGCCTTCACCAAGACAAAATACTCCAGTTCGGTACTTTATAATGAAAAGTAGCAACTTGCAAAACATTGATATTTCTCAACAGAAGGGAATATGGTCTACTACACCAAGTAATGAACAGAAACTGAATGGAGCCTTTTGGGAGAGCAGCATGGTTTACTTAATATTTTCTGTTCAAGGGTCTGGATGCTTCCAGGTGAGTCTTAATCTAAAACTAACTATTAGCAGTGGTTGATGGTTTAGGAGGATGCAGCAAATGACTGTGTGTAGTTGGACAGCTTTGCTTACGGCTTCTGACTTTCTGAGAAGCAGAGCAATGCGCAAATGTCTGTGCTTGCTGAAGAAAGAGTATTTCATTCTCTGAAGTATGCTTGACCCTCAAAAGCTGAAATGGAATTTTCTCCAAACATCACGAGTAAGAAGAATGTTTGTACCCTACATTAACACTCTAAAACAACAACAACCAGAAAAAAAATCCTAACAAAGTAGGAGATTGCTACTGTTTGCGTGCCAAAATGTGTATTGTAAGTGGGCAAGCACTTATAGTCAAGCCACAGCTTTCTAAAGCCAAGAAACTCGTACATTTCTTTACTAAAATTTTGATTAAAACTGGTTTCATTCACTTCCAGTTAGGAAGCTGGCCATGGTTCTTCCAGAGCTCTGTCTTCACTTCATATTCAGTGAGATATTTGTCAACAGTTTGTTGGTCAAATCCGTGGTCAGTTTGAAGTAAAAACTTGACCTGATAGTGCAAAGTTGCAGGTTAGCTGAGAGCCAGCTAAATTCAGTTGTCCCAGGTAAAGGAAGTTCAACTTACTTCTTCATAGATAAGTTAGTTATAAAAGTCAGCTGAACTTAAAATCTAATTAGCCAACCAAAACACAGCTGTCTTGGCAATACCACTGAAAGACTGCAGTGACATATTACATAGGATGGTTTGGCAAGTGCAGATACTGGAAAGTAATTTTCAGCAAGTCACTCGATACTGAAAATGGGCTGTTACGCTGGTCCTCTCAGACAAGAAAGCAGGGAAGGGAAGACACCCTCAAGTCAGGAGGGTAGGTGGTTGACCTTGCCCTGCCCTTCCAGTTTTGACAGTGCACTGCACCCTCATGAGAATGTGAGATTAACTTCCCTATTAATCTTCTCTTGTCCCAACTGTCTCTTTCTATTCTACATTTTTTTCCTCTGTTCCTTTTATTAATTCTAATTTAAGTCTGGCATGAGCTATCTAGGGCTGCTTGTCTTACAACAGCAGTGTGTGCTGGTAATTTACTGAACTGCATCTTTTGGACTGCTAAGTCCTAAATGGCATAAATACACCTGCACAGGTGATACTTTGTGTGTGGGGTTGGGTTTACTTTCTGTTGTTTTGGTGTGTGGGTAAATCAGGGCATCCTTAAGTAAGTTAGACGCTGTCTCGGGTTGGAGGTTTCATTCATTTTCTTTTTGAACACTTGTGCTGGAATTTCGTCCAGCTTCACTAAAGCAGGAAATAAAAGCAACTTTACTTCTTTCTTTGAATAACAGCTACAGTCTCCTAATTCTGTGTGAAAGTTTGCTAGCATAGAGGGAACATGAGAAGGAACAAATGGATTTCTGCAAAAAATTACCTAAAAGTAACAAGGAAGATGAATATCTAATGGACTATACTGTAGTAGAATATTCATCTCCATTTCCTTCTGCTTCAGGTGGTTATGCAACAGCTTTTTAATCTGTTACAAAGCTCAAAAAACCTTTAGTGATAATTTTGTCATTGAGAGACATTCCTTATGGTCAAACCCTACAAGGCATATTTGAAGTGGAAAAAGAAGTGATTCTTCTAACTTTCTTGATGTAAACATTTTGGAAGCTCCAGCTTCATGGTGAAGAGTGTGTGAATCACTTTGAAACTACTTCAAATGTTTCATAGGAAGTTTGGTTACTTATCTCATTCCACCATAGACAGATATGGTCTCATTATGTCTGTTCTTTCATATTTCAATTTTTGTCCCAGGGTTTTGCTAGAATGGGTTCAGCAATCGGGTGTGAGAAAAGTCAAGACTGGGGATCTGCTGGTTTTGGAGGTGTATTTAAGGTGGACTGGATCCGAAAAGAAAGCATTCCTTTTCAGTTTGCACAGCATTTACTCAACCCGTGGAATGACAGTAAGAAAGTACAGATAAGTAGAGATGGCCAGGTAATGTTACTCTCTTCTGAAGTTTTCTTTATTTGGTAGAATGTATTTGGTGTCTTTTTTATTATCTTGTTCAGCCTTGACATTTATCTCCACTTGTTCGTGTATCTGCTAATCTGAATTCACAGTTCATTAGTGTATTGTACCTTTAGCTAATGCAGATGTACTGCTGAAGTAAAGGAGCTATTTTGATAAAATCAGAAGTTTCTTGCTTATGTGTTAAAAAATTAAAAAATTAAAGATGGATGCTTCCAAAAAGAAGTTTTTGGCTTTGGTTTTTAGTTTGTAATTTAGTTTTGGAGGTTTGTTCCCTGTTTGGTTGAGATGTGTTCTTTTAGATAGTCTGTTACACCCAAATAACTGTTCAAAATTAATAGTTTTTTCTGTACAGCCTGAAGGTTGAGGTTTAAGGTAGAGTGAAGCTTAGGACAGTTCTTGTATTTTTTACAGCTCTAAATGCAACTACAAAAAGCCAAAGAATTGCTACAAAATTTCTGTGTGGCACTTTCTGCCCTCTCCCCATCCCCTCCCTGAACATCATCTTGATGATTCAAGAGCTAAAGTTTTTGTATCACTTGTCTCCTTCAAATCCTCTCTCCAGCTGTAAGAAATTGGAGGAAAGGAGAAGTACAAGGAAAGGATGGCCACTGTATTTCCTGTGACCTCTCTTTCCTTATTCTCCACCACACTTGATGGAATTCAACTTAAAAGATGTGGAAAATAATGATCTTTAGTTAGTAAGTGACTGATCTGTGGGAGGTACAAAGTGTCTGGTGCATCTGTTCTTGTGTATGGTGGTAGGGTGTCCACTGGGGATTTTCTTTGTGAGAACTGACAACTCATTGTCAATGAAAACACCCAAACAACCTATAGGCCAGGATGGCTTGTGAAAGTTTTTATCTCCTGCTGAGCCCTAGGAAGAAAACCTTGCTCTGCTGGGAGTTCTAATGTTTGTCCCAATAGCAAAAGAGATGAGCCCTTCTAGAAAGGTTGAAGGCAATAACCAGCAACCTCATGTAACAATTCAGTAATAAATAGTTTCTGTTTGCTCAATAGTAGCGGTGCAGGTAACTTCCCTGATTTCCTGATCATTTCCAGGAGCTGGAACCACAAGTTGGAGAGCAGTTGCTGCAGCTTTGGGACCGTATTCCTCTGGCAGGAAAAAACTGACTGAGCATGCCAAGTAATGTGACAGAGGTAGCTTTCCATGCACTGCTTGCTGGTTTTGTGGTAGAGGAAAAGCCATGCACATACAGTGTATCATCACACTACTGTCTTTCCTTTGTAGCTTGTGGAAGAACAAGTAAACTTGGTACTAAATATTCTATTCTTTCTGATTTTTTTTCAGCTGGTTTAGGTTGTTGAAACATCAGCCATGAGAACCAGCAGCATATCTACAATAAAGATGAGGAAGAAGGTGATGCAACAGCCTCCTGACATTATTCCTCATGCTGGGCAGCTAGAAGTGGAAAAATAAGAGGGAATTGTGTTGTTTTCAGTGTTTACTTACCAGCCTGTTTTTTGACTGAGTTGGTTTTTTTACAGTAGTGTGCAGTTGATACATAAAATACAGTTAAGCTGAAAACCAAGTTTGAAACAATGGACCTCATGGAAGTTGTCTGTGGGTTTAAAATAGCATAACAGACAGTTTAAGTATGCAGTTTACAGTTAAAGCTTTCTCAACCCAGTAAAAGGTATGAGAATGTAAATGTTAATTAATCAGTCTTGCAGTTCAGTTAAAAAAAAATACTAACTCCAAATATGTTGAAAGGTTTCTAAGGTGTACTTCCACATCCACAGTGCGAGAGAGCAGAATATATTCATTCAAATGACTAGGCAGCTGGAAATGTTAATTTTTAATTTATTTAAAGGTAATTATTTTTAATTAGTTTAAATTTATTTTATTTTGGTTTTGTTTGTATTTATTTATTATTGAATTTAATTATTTTAAATTAATTTAATTTAAATCAAAAAGAAGGAGCGTGAGACTTTTGAGATTGGGTGCATCCACTGATGTTTCCAGTTTCAGTTATTTTTCACCTTGAGAAGCTGAAACAGTGTTTCAGAGGCCTGTGGCCAAGTGGTACTTCAATAGTTCACTAATTTAGGCAGTGTTTGAAGATTTGTATTTCTTTAAAAAACAATAAAAACCATTACCAGTACAATTTCCTTGGTCATTTAACATTGTCTTCATGCTTTCTTTCAAGTTGTTTCTTTTTCTTCCATACCACTGCTGTCTTGATTTATTTGGCTTTTTCTTAGTCCTGAACATACTGTATTGTAAGGCTGGTATAAATGGGTGTGATCACTGTCAGCAGTGTTTGTGGTCATTCTTAGGTTAAACCAAGATTTTTTTCTGCTTCTGAGCCTCAGCCTGTTTTCTCTTGTCTGTTCAGGATATTACCCCATGCATTCATTTTGCATTCTGTGTGGTGACTTCCACACATGAACCATCAGTTTGAGCTTTGCCAAGACTCACTGGGTGCCTGTAAGGCTGGTATGCCCAATACATAGTTTCTCAAGACAGTGCATACAAGGGAGGCATGAGGCTCTTCCTGCCTTGTACAGTACTTCCAGGCCTGTGCCCACACAGGCATGTGGAACAGTACTGCTGCGTACAGATTTACAGGGCCCTCTGTGCTCCAGAGACAAAGCTGTACAGAGAGGGAGCACGGCTGAGTGTAATGTTGGTTAACCAGCCAAATGGTACTTCTGCAGCTCGATGGTAAAAAGGACAGTCCAGCCATGGAATTTGCATTGCACAAGGCCTGGAATCCTGGATGCTGAGAATTTTAAACTTTCTGTACTGAAAGGCACAGACTTGCAAGAGAGCACTGCATTTGACTTGAGGCTGTGGAAAAGACTTCCAAAATGGATCAATAGCACTGGGATTACAGGTGTGTAGCTGGTTAGAAGTGCGTAATATCACAGGGTGGAAAACTTAGAGTTTGGGGTTTTAGAATATAGAAATAAATATGAAGCAAAATGGAGGTTTTAGGGCAGAGGCAGGTTGTTCTTCATCTTCTTCTTTCTTCTTCGTGGGTTTGGGTGATGTTTTGTAATTGGACAGAAAAGTCCGCATTGCAGGCTTCGAGGGATCAGTTACTGGGTTAAAAGGGAAAATAATCTAGGTGTCATTTCTTAATTGGATACTTTAGTTTTAAAAGACCTTGTAACAAGAGATAGTTGGCCATTTTATGCCTTGCTAATGAAAGACTGCAGAACTCAGAGCTGTAAGGCTGTTTCACTGATAAGAAATAATAAACACCTGAGTCTGAACATGAAATGCTATCTCAAGTGTCTTTGATCCTGACCTTGACAGTGGTAGAAAAAGCAAGCAGAGAACCCACAACTGGTCAGTGTAGGTCGCTTGTGTGGAGAAGAGATTGTACCTTGCTGCCTACCTGACAGACATGGTCATGTAAGTCTTTGTATGCCCATATGTTAGATGCAGCCCAGTCATGGTGAATTATGTAATATTATTACCCAAAGAACTGTACTACTGACCTGTATTTTCTCGGGCACTGTATTTAGATGTGGACTGGTTATCCCTTAAGCTGTTGGTCTGGTGTCTGTAACCTTCTCCTTTTAGCAGGGCTGCCTAAAGCCCTTACACTCTGGTAGCAGAAGTGGATTGTCACTTTCTGTGATGATACCAACAGTATCATCAGCCTGCAGAAGAACTCTAGCACTGCAGAGTTTTTAGAGACACCCAACCTGCCTGATCATGACTGAGTGTGATCATCACCTGATCTGAAAACTAAAGCAGAATGAAGGACAAGGAGCTGAATCTATCTGAAAAGTAACAGGGCAGCAACAGCCAGTAATTCAACGGAATCCTTGCATTGATGACAATAAATGGGAGAAATGGCCCATCACCATCTCCTCAGCAGCAGTAAAAATCCCACTTTGGAGATTGCTCTGCGTTACGAGTAAATGACATACAAAAATGCTGAGGAAATTAACACAGAGCCGTCCCACACTTCAGAGACAGGAGAGTTGCCAGGTCCTGTTCCTTGCTGCAGACAAGACCTTGGCATCATGGAGATGTGTGACATATGGGTAAAACTTTACAAAAGAAAGGCCTTGTAAAATAATAGTTCAGGCCTTGCTGCTTTGGGTGGTACAGCTAACAGCTGGCCTAATAAGTTTCCTTGAGAAAGGAATTGTAACAGTGAGTATCAGTTTGCATATCAATGCATTCTTGTGGGAAAACAATTTGTACCTGTGGGGAGGAAGACTCTACCTGTGTGAAAGATCGACTTCCCAGGAGATAAGAAGGTAAACATATCTAGAGAGGAAAGTTTTTGATGGACATGTACACTAGCCATTACCAATCAATGAAGTGAGGAAGCAAAAAGTTGCTAACCAATTAGAATTAAATGTGATACCTTCTGATAACCATACAAATATGAGCCATGGAGAATAAAGATTGGCTATGGTGGATAAAAAAAGAGGTGTCCTTGTCCATCTCTATTGTGACATCTGGTGATCGTGATGTGATAGGACGTGATTGGACGTGATCCGAGGATACCAATAGCTGGCTGTGAAGAGAACGGCGGAGACAGAGGCAGCCTGAGGGGTGCCAGAGAAGAGGCGGCGAAGAGAGCTGCCAAAACAGGGATGGTGAGGAGAGCTGCCAAGAAAAACGGCGGAGAGGAGAGCTGCAGAATTACGTGGCATGCAGAGCTGAAAAAAGAAGTCTGGACTGCAATTTTGAAAAGGTGAGCTACTGGGGAAAAAATGAGAACACAGGTATGTACTGAAGAAAAAGCTATAGTAAATATATGGGCAGTTATGTTAGGCAAACAAGGGATAAAATACGATAAAGAGACATTGCAAACTTTGTTGCTGTTTGTAAAAGAAGTGGTGTGAGAGTAGATGTACAAACTGCCTTTTTTGTCAAAACCTGGGAGGAGGTATGAGTGGCAGCTACAACAGAAGACAAAATAGCCACAAAATCGCTAACTACGTGGCATTTGGTTTGAGATTTATTAATGCAATTAAAAGCTGATAGAAAAGTCACATCCACTGCTGCTGCTGCCACTGCTTGGCTTATAGAGACCTTCCGCTTAACACCTCCTGTTTTGGCAAAACCATTCCTTGTTCCTTTGCCTGCGAACAACAAGAGAGAAGCTTAAAATGAGGAAGAGGACTGCCCGCAATCCAACAGAAAGCAAAACGCCAACACAGCTAATAAAATCAGGTTAGTGATGTTCAGCGCAAAGAAACCATGGACCTGTATTGGTCTCCCAGGCTTGGAGGCTCCCCTAGCTCGTCAGCGCTCTCCTGCCTCCTCCCGAGCCCCAGGTAACAGCTCCCGCTGCTGGCATGGCCTGCACCCCTTCCTCCCACCCCTTCCCCCCCCGCCAGAGAGCCTCCGATCAGCCCCGAGTTCTCAGCGGGATCATACCCTACATAAAATGCTGAAGCTATGGCACACCTTTATCGGAATGCCTAAAAGACACGCTTAAATACGTTTGTTAAAATTAACCTTGTATTTTCACTGGACTGTGATTTTTAACAGGATTGTTTACTCGAGAAATTCAGACCTGTGAATGCAATGTCTTCTTAGATGTCAGTAACATAATAAAATCTAACTTTTTTAACAGAAATGTTGATGTATTGCATGATTGATAGAGCTTACCATGCGGAATGTATACCCCCTTTTAAAGAATTTTAATTTAAAAGTATGAGTGCACTAAATTAACACTGGTTCTTTGCTAAATTATAATGATGGTACCTGTTACCACGAAAATTAGAAACTTGTATACTTAAAAATAGAATTGAAAGCTGGTACCCTTAAAACACCATTTATCACTACATAGATAATATTTTAGTTTGTGGAAAGCAAAATTCATATTTGTAAAATACTGTGACCCCTTGGAAAATTTAAAAAATTCCTCTTTAGAAATATTTAGGGTGAATATTAACCCTAATATGAATAAAATGTCACCCTGCAGCAATTAACTTAAAAACCTAATGTCAAAACATTGAATGATTTACAACCATTACTGAGACCAATTAGCTGAGTGAAGCCCATGGTAGATTTAACCACTCATTAGTCAACATTTCTTTTCTCACTTTAAAATAAACCTTGACTTCCCCGTTAACGTTATCTGCAGAAAATATTTGAGATTTAGAAATAATTAGCTTACAAAAACTCCACTGCACAAGCAGACAAAGTTATGTTAACCATAATTTTGCCTGTTTGCTTGCTTTTTATCCCCAGTTTTAATAACGTAATTTTATTGTGAATATTTTTGCTATAAAGGCACCTGACAGCTTTTTGCTTACATACACCTATTTATAGATTCAAGTGTAGTTATTTTTCCTTACCACGTTTAAACTAAAATATAACTTGATATCAAAACAGTGTAAGCACATGAATAGATTACAGCTGCAGAG
>VXBC01007852.1:311283-339462 GCA_013399945.1 Ploceus nigricollis | reverse complement strand
AGGTCCCAGTGCAACAGCTGCTCTTACGAGCAGAGCCTCGCTCGCGGTAAGGAAGAAGCAGGACAGGGCTGGGCTCCAGCGGTGGCAGTGAATTCTCCCCACAGTAAGCATCAGCTCAACTGCTCTCCTCTGATGCTGACAGCAAGAGAGCGAGAAGAGCCGAGCCCAGCCCCTCACCACCTGGCCAAAATCTCGGGTTCCAAAGAGAAAACCCCTCAGGTAAGAGAGGACCAGCTGCACCCTTCCCACACCTTGGCCATTTCCTGTGTCTCTCTTAAGCACCGGTCGTTATCATCTCTTAGCAACAGATGGGACAAATCCCATGAGAAAAAGAAAGAAAAGGAAAAATCCTAACCCCCAACAATTGTCTCTGCCAAATTTCCACTCAGAATGCATTTTTATCCTGATATTAATTTATAAATGCATTTAAGCAAATGTATTGGTTTAAGCAGTTGTATCATGAGGACTGTGCAATTGCTGAAAATCAAGTATGTTCTTAAATTTTTTGCTATGTTAAGGAGGGAAGTACTTAATGCCGAAAGTAAGTTTTTTATTGTTTTTTGGTAAGTGAATATCCTGAATTTCCTTAATTTATTGTTGGAGGGATCTGTTTCTCTGAGAATATAGATTGTGATGGAATTAAATCTCTGTGCAGAGTGGAATAGTGCTACTAATAGTGAAATAACTGAGGAGGATGATCTGGTGCTCTCTGATTTGTAGCTGCATGACTGCAGCTAAAGGGAACTGTGGCTGGATGTGTGTCCTACCTCTCAGGCTATGATTTCACGTGGTACTTGGAATGTGCCTAAATTTCTTTGTTTAAATGTTGAATATTGGATGGATGACTTCAGGAAGATGATCTTTGCCTTGAAAGTTCAGCTCCTACTTGAGCACCAGGCTGATTTGAGGGCCTATCCCCCGGAGATGGGATAGAGCCCAGTTAAGAAGATTGGAGGTGGCTCTTATGTGGAAAATAGCAGCCCATATGAACAGGAAGAATGAAGTCTTGGAAGAGTGCTTTTTTGGTAGGATGTGCCCGAGGGCAGATTTTAAAGGTGAATGTTTGAGTTAGTAGTGAGCACATGTGTGAGCTGGGCAGTTTGGGTGCTCAGACTGCAGATCTGCAGCTTCTCATCTCAGGATTCGTGGCACAGAGCCACAGAAGCTGGTGCTTCTGGGCACGCCTTGGGTCAACCACTGGCGTACCAGAGTTTTCTGGTTCCCTGCCTACAGCCATTACTGTAATAACTGGGTCAGAATTCCTTTATTTAGCCAGGCTGTGGAACACAGCATCCAGGGAAGCAATCTGACTGGTTTTCCTGGTCATCTCTGTGACTTCTGAAACCATTTGGGAATAAATCAGTACAATATTCCACAGTTTGCAAAAGCTTGAGCTAAGTAGGGGACTTACAAAAGGAAGAGGAAATAACCTCTCCTTCCCCTTTCCTGATGGATTTTGGTTATGGTGAAGGAAAGATACCTTGGTATTGTAAATGCCTGTGCCTGTTTAGGTGGCTCTGATATTCCCATTTCCATATGGAAGGTGGTATCACAACCCATTTTTGCTTCTATCATTCTGTAATTTTCAAAGCTTACAAAATTTTGCAAACACAAGGCACAAAAGAAATGTTGTATCTTTCAGCAGTGTCAGACTGTCCAAAACCTCAGAGCTGTTTGAAATAAAGTAAAAAGTCCCTGAAGAATAGAGCTGAAAATGTGGGAAATGATAAGAACAGAAGTTGCTTTAGCTGAGAAAAGAAAAAAACATAGAGAAACAAAATTGAAGCATACATACTTTAAGAATCTGGGATTTATTTCTGGTTTTTTAGAAACAGTCTCAACATTTTATTCTAATATTTTTCTTTGGTCTCCTTTATGTGCACTTGATTTTTAGGAAGTCAAGAAGAAAGGGACTGACCCTGACCTGCACAGCAGAGCTGTTTTGTAATATTGATACCAGACAGTGCAAAGGTAGTTTACTGCATCTGGTAATCTGCATCTGTCTAGTCCAGCTGCCCTGATGGTCTTTCAGACAAGTTTGGATGTGTTTTTCAAAGCTCTTCTGTGGCTTAGCTGTCTGGCATGAGTTTGGTGCAGGAATGGTGGGGTGAGCTCCTCTTGTCCAGGGTATCAGATTGACCCCTCCTAACCTCAAAACCTTTTTAGCTCTACCAGCCACTGAAAAGTCTCCAGATAATGCTGACTCTGAGTGGTACCATCTGGACTTGATTTGAATCAAAAGTCAGGATGGAAAATCCTCGGTAACTCTCAGACCCAAAGGCCGAGGCTGGAAAAACAGACCCCACCATGCTTGCAAGAGTGCAACTATTCCTGGTCTGTGAGCACTGATGTCTCTCCCTCACTGGTGAGAAACCACCCACAGATTCAGAAGTGTTTCATGTTGGGTTTTTTCCCCAGGGTAACCAGAAAGGCATGTGTGATTTATCCTTATGAGACCAGTTGGCAGAAACAGAATTATATGTGTTTAGCAAACAATGTATTTTGAAATTAAGCTTAATGTATTTTTAAAAACTCTGCTTGGTTTTTTCTTGTTAAAATTAGCCGTAAGAGCATGTACTAATTTTCTTTAACTATTGCCTTTTCTGAACACTTCGAGGGTACAGGTGGCTGGAGTTTATAGTTTAGCTCTGTTAGTTAAGATAAAATAAAAGGGTTTGATTAGAACCTGAACAACAGTATTGCAGGACTGTATGAATTAATTTTTCCAAAGAGGAGATTTTTCCTGAAGAGTTGTTTTCCTCAGTGGCTAAGAAAGGAAGTGTTAACCAGTGTTTGCAGCAAATTAGGTCCTGTGTGCTTGCTGCTAACGTTGGCAGGTTTCTGGGCACTGTGTATAGATGGTGATGTGTAGAGATGGGTGAACTTCAACAGGTTTTGGAGGTTCAGTTCTAATTATTAGAAGCACCTGAATGGTTAATGCTTATCTGAGGCCCAGCAAAACCTCAAAGCCAGCTGGGAGGCTCCAGGCAGAGCCTCCTGCGTGCCCTCAGGCTTGTACCGATGTGCGGTGCTCTCCAGACCTCCTGGGAGCATTGGAATATCTTTGGTAAGGCTCTGTGGAGCACGGGAGGGGCAGGATGTCTTTGGTGAGGATGTTCATGGTGTGGCTGGTGACAGAGACTGTTCAAGGAGGTCTCACAGCTGCAGTGTGAGCTGGAGCAGGTCCAAAGGGGGACCAAAGGGACAAAAAGGGATCTCTGTAACTATTTGTTACAGGAACTGTTGCAGATAAAGGAAGTTATAAAGGAAAGGAAAATCCTGGACTTTCCCACCCCTAGCAATGGCCTGGATTTGGGCTTTGCTGGGCTATTTTGTCATAATGTTGTGCTGCTGTAACACCAATGGCCCAGTTCAGTCTGCCTAAGCCTCTGGCTTCAGCCACGTGGAGAAATGACCCAATAAATTCGTGTTGTGGTCAGTGTGGATAGTAAAGGTGCTGGGGAGTCAGGAATGGTTGGTCTCTGCAAAGCTGTCTCTGCTGAGCTGCTCATTGTGTTTCTCTCCCTTAGCATCAGCAGACCATTTGAATGATACCTAGTTCTGTGGGCACTCTGTGTGATACCAGCCTGACCACACTGCACCTTGTTGCAGCTTCCAAAGGAGAGCACACGTTCCTGGTTTTTAGAAACAAAGCTGGACTTGTGTAGCCAAATTTGGGATGCCTCTAATGTTTTCCTTTGATGCTTGTTGTTTGTGCTCATTGTGACTCATTTTCCAGCAGGAGTCAGAAGCTTTGTCTGACAATGAGGTTCCCATAGTGTACTCAGTGACATCCAGCCCCACTTCCCAAACGTGCAGTTAAAATGGATCATAGGGAGAGAACAGGACCATTAACCAGAGCCTTGGGATGGAAGCAGAATGGGGAGGACAATCTGTGTCTGACACAGGGATGCTGCTGCCAAGCTGGGAAATAAAGTTACATTTCACAAGACTATCCTTCGTGTCGACATTCCAAGTATTATGGAAAAATATCAACGTAGTAAGCATCAGTGCTGGCATCCCTTTGTCCAGCACACAAATAATCTTGGCTGATCCCTAAGAAAAAAGGCAGAAAAAGCCAAAGCCAAATATTTTTATCTTGTTTGCTTTTATCTCATATTAGAAAAATTCTTCAGCACTTTTGTGTGATGTGGGTTAAAATAACACCACCAGTGCCAGGAGGTTTTCTGTTAATGTGAGAGTTATTTCAGGAGTATTATGTTATCTAAATATAATCAAAATGTATGATTTTTTTATGAGCCTATTGTTTCTGTGCACTGCTCTGCAGAATAAATGCTACCCAAGAATTTAAATAAGAGTTCTTTTCCAAGAGAAAGACTTCAGAAAACTTTCCTGGTCATTTCATTCACTTTTATATCTAATTCTTCCCAACCTTTTCTTAATCTGCTATAATTTTAGCTGTATCTGACATTCTAATGTAGTTCTACGGTATCCAGCTGACATTCAATCTCTGGTATGGCCAAAACTATTTCTGCTTCACTTCTGGTTGCGTTAGGGAGGTCAAGTGAGAGTCTATACCCAGCCATACCCACAAAATCTGAACTAACCCCACAGACTGGGTTGTTTTAGGTCAGGTGCGCATTGAACTGAGCAGATGCTGGGATTCTCCAGCTGCAGAATTTTAGTTGTGGAGTTCCTGGAGGTTCCCCTGTAATGTTGGTGGATGTGTTGACAGGACTGGATGAATTCTATTTCTTGAAGCAGCTTTGGTGTGGAGCAGGTTTTCCTGTGCTTTAGGATGCTGGGAAGATAAAACAGCCGGGGACTGTTGCACATTCCTGGTTGCTTGGTGAATGGAACCCTGTCAGACATGTGCCAGTGGAGACTGCTCAGAAGGGGAGACACTCAGGCATTTGCGTGACCCAGGGCAGTGCCATGCAAGGAGACAGTGGCACAGGAGGCGAGTCAGCACCCTGGGGATCCATGACCCAGACCACGGTTTGGGAACAGCGCGCTTTGGGATGCCATTGGCAGAAGCACCTCATTAAGCAGCCCACCAGAGAATGATGACAGCAGAGGCAATATTGTCAATTCCTGGGAGGAAACACAGCTTCCACATGAAACCTCCTGGCACTCGTTTATGGAAAAGTAATATATTGACCAAGATTTTTCCATAGTACAAGTTTTCTGGGCAGTTTTCTTGTCTTCCAAGCCTAAAATGCCTCTTGAGTGGCATCCCAGTGACTCTTTGCCCCTGGAATAAGAGCCATCCAGGAAGATTGTGCTTCCTGCTCCGGATTTGCGGTAGCAGCGCTGTGAATGAGGATCACAAATCCAAGAGCAGCTGTTGCTTAACACCGCAGAACAAGACAAGGCGTTGGGTTTGGTCCAGGCCTGATGTAAGTGAGGCTTGCAGGGCTTTCAGTATTGTTGAATTTGGCCTATTCTTCTTACTCAGGAACGGATTGTGCTGCTTACTTGGCCCTCCTAGTCCTTCATCCTGAGCCAAATGAGTGTTAGACTATTTGTGGAATCTGAAAATGAAATCCTGGCTCTTTTTGACTCAATGGGCATTTTGGTGTTGACTTCCACAGAGCGGGAATTTCACCCTGAGTATCCCAGATGTCAGGAATATTTTCTGGTTTTGTGATTCTCTGTGGAAGATGTTAGATGCTGTTTTCCTTAGCTCTGCTTGGGCATAAGGGACCTTCCTGGATTATTTTAGTTGGCAAATACATTTTTCCAGCGTCTGTGGCAGAAATAGCACTGTGCATGAAGTGCCAGGCTAAGTAGCTCCTGTTAAGTAGCCCCTCTGCAATTCTGCAGTTAACACCAGCTGCTACTGCCAGACCCCTTCCGTGGGCTGTGAAATGTCCAACTTTGTGGTGGCTACTGCTGTTCTACTGCCTGTTTTAAAAAAATAATAAATCTTGGAGATATAGCCTTTGTTTTTGGGGTAAAACAGGAATTGTGAAATCCTGGCACCAGCACAGGTCAAGGCAAAGCTTCAGTGGGTTGAAGCAGGGTAATAAGAATTTTATCCGAGAATTTTAATGGGACTAAAAAGTCCATGTCCCAGTCCTGATGTGGGCTAACACTTGACGCTCCCTTTGCTGGTGTTGAGCCAGGAAGCATCGGGAGCATGAGGGTTTCCAGCAGGAAGCTGCAAGGGGCTTCAGAGCTTTGAAGTGTTTCCATGCTGAATTCAAGGAAGGAAGGAGAGATGCAGTCTTAGCAATAAGTAAACTGGTTTTAAGTATTATGCTGGGCTTTGGCTTTGGGAGAGCTGGATTCATTCCTGGTATGACTTAGGGTAATCACTGCAGACCAGAGCTTTTGTAAAGCACATGTGACTCTGGAGATCTCAGAAGTGATTTCGAGTCCCAGCTCTCATGCACATCTGAAGGATTTAGAAAACTAAACACTCCTGAAAACCCATGAAGAAGTCTTATCTCCTTCTTACAGCGCTTAAATGACTTTATGTGCTTAATTTATGTACAGACCTGCCTTCTTATCCCTTCATTCCACACATCTGAACAGGTGTCAAACTATGACAACAGGATACAGTCTTTCTTTGCGTCTCTCATCTCACACTTGCCAGGTCCACACTAGAAAATAAAGCTGGCCAAGAACTCTCATCTGAAGGCAAGTGGTCCATGAACAGCTCATGTCTGTGTAGCTTCCCTACCCAGAACACCAAACCAGGTCCATAACGCTTATTGAAATGGAGTCAGTGGCCCAGGGGGGTGTTCTGATTTATCAGCCTTTTGGAACTTCTGCTTGGGCATCAGGGTGGTCTCTTGAATCAAGAGTTCTGAGAGTCTCTGTGCTGCAGTTCTTGCATCCTATTCTATCAATGTTCACCTGGAATCAAAAAATTATTATTATTATTATTGTTTGGGTTCCTTAATTTTTAGGTCATGGTGTTCATTCCACAGGGTTTTGTGTGCCCAGTTCCCAGGTGAATTAAAAGTTTATTTTCCATTTGGTAGTGTTTTGTAGCAATTAATCTTATTTTTTAAACATCAGCACGTGTCCCATGACAGCTTCCTTGCTTCCTCCCCCATTTCTGACACAAGTAATTAATTTATTGAGGTATTATTGTATTTCATAGCTGAACTTACTTTTGAAAATTTGTTGCAGAGGACTTAAATAAATCAGTAGTTCACTCAGCAACACCATTAATGTGGGTAATAAAACAAATTTTATAAATTTGTCACAGACCTTTGAAAGTGGTGCCAAAACCTTTTAAATCCACACACCACATCCACTTTTCTTCCACACACCTCTCTTGCCACGCTAGTCACATTTTTAGTGTCTGTGGCAGGGTGGCTACAACACTGAGGCAGATTTTAGTGCTTCATAATCTGGTAAATATCCAAAGCCCTAGATCTGTTGCCCAGATGACAACCTCCTGTAAAACCTACCAAGTTCAGTTCCTTAAAACAAATTGTAGTCTTTAATCGAAAGACTGAAATGAATTAAGTAAAAAAAAAAATCCTCCCAGAAAATAACCCAAAAAAGAAGTCTTTTTCTTGTTTTTAACAAAAAGAGTGTAAAATTGTAAGTCTCATTCATACACAAGTACTGTACTCTTCTACTGTACAGATAACAGACACCCTCTCAATCCAGGCTCATTTATTCCACCTGAAAGTATTTTTTTCATAAATAGTTGTTTCCTGTGAGGAGGGAAGATCCCTTTGCCAAGAGTTGTCCACACTGCAGAATATCAACATAGCAGTGCTTCTTAAAATTAGGAGGCCATAACCCTAAATAAACCAGTTGTAGTGTTATGGAAAGTGTATCTTCTGTGGATGGCCCTTGTGGAAAAGAATTGATCAGGAAATACCTTTGCAATGAAAGTAAGAGTGCAAATTGAGGATCTGCATAGGGCACATCCAAGAAAGACGAGGAGCTTCTGAAGAGGATTCACCCTTGGTTCTAAAAGATGATAAGGGGTCTGGAGTATCTCTCTTTTGAGGAGAGACTGGGCCTGTTTAGTCTGGAGAAAAGAGGACTGAGAGGGGATCACGTGAATCCACATAAATATCTCAAAGAGGTGCCAAGGAAGGTGCCAGACTCTTTCCAGCAACAGGATGAGGAGCAATGGCCATGAACTGAAACACAGGAGGTTCTACCTTAACATGAGGAAGAAGTTCTTTACATTGGTGGTGGCAGAGCACTGGAACAGCTGCCCAGAGAGGCTGTGGAGTCTTCCACTCTGGAGGCATCCCAAACCCTCCTGGACACGTTCCTGTGTCACCTGCCCCTGGTGCCCTTGCCTTGGAAGGGATGCCGGGCTGTGTGTTCTCCACAGGTACCTTCAAACTTGAACTATTCTGTGACTGTGAAGATGACATGGAGTATTTCAGGGCAGTAATACCAGCTCTGTGTGGCTGCTCTTCCTTGCCAAGCTGAAGCCTTTTCCTTTGCCCATCCAAACGCCCTCTGTGCCTCATTTTCAGCCTCTCCTGCAGTCAGTGATTGAGGCTGTTCTGCTGCTGTCAGGATCCTTCGCAAAGCCCTGAGGGCCATGAGGAGGCTGAAGCTGTACCTTCCTCCTCCAGCCTTGGTGCCCACTTTGGAAGTGCTTCCATTCATATCCTTACAGAGCTTAGTGTGCTGTTGCAGAGCACTTTAAAAGCGGAGTTTCCATCAGTCTCATGAATGGCAGGAGCAGGCCAATAAAATCTATGGCCAAATCTCAGGGACAGCCAGTCAAAGCCTTTAATAAGAGGTAACTTGAGCTGTAGTTATGGAGAGGATTGGGACAGCCTGCAGAGCTCCCCTGAAGCTTGTTAACATCTGAATGGCTCTAGTGTTATCTCTTTCCAGTGCTCCATGCCTGTTCAGGCTTTTGTGTCTTTCCACTGAACAGCCAGCTGATCATAACCAACAGCATTTTGTTTTAATTTCCCAATAGGTTTTTTGTTTTTCTTGAAAAAATGACTGAGACTCGAAGGATTTTCCAGCTGGAATATAAGACCTGTCAGCTGGAAATTCTGAGTAGATCTAAGTAGGCACCTGTATAATACTTTGGATGTATTATATGGCTAGAAAGAAGTGTGAGGGTGCAAGGAAAATAGAGAGGGTAGGAGAAGAACTTAAGGAGTCTATTATGTCTATAGCTAGTTTTCATTTTTTCTTTTCCTCCCTAAAAGTAAGTTTTGTTTAGCAAAAATGGTCAAAGGTAAGTAATAATGACAATAAATTGGAATGTTCAATGACAATGGAATTTATGCTGGACCACAGGATGTGCGGATGCTGTGATGAAACTGGTGCTGTCACTATGGCAGAGGGAGATTTTGGGAAAAGCCTCTGGGACTTGATTATTCCTTTGCCTCAGTGGACATCCCCGTTATAAGGCATTGCCGTAGCTGACAGCCTGCATCAGCTCAGCTGTTTTGGGTGGCTGGGAAATGAAAAAGTTGAGTTCTTCTCTTCACATCTGAGGAAAAAATTAACCCAAGAGTTTTGTAATAATTATCACAGTGGAATCCAAATTATGTAAAACTTGTCCAAATACTCATGTTGGTCCTGACCACTAAACTGCTTTGTTAAGTTGCCCAGACATACTTAGGTGAACCTGGAGTTTTCCTTTAGTGGTTGTGCAGGTAAACAATGCAAAAATTCAGCTTTATCAGTTTTAATTCTGTGTGATCAAGGGCTTGTTATTAGTTTCAGTATTTGGTTGAACTTGAAATGTCAAGAGAAACTGGGGATTCAAAAGCACAGAGGACTGAACCTGAAGGAAATATTTGTACAGTTTGCTGTGACCTGGAATCCCTAAGCTTTGCACAGCTGTAGAAAGAGATCCATTTTGGAGTCTATTATATTCAGACATGACTATAAAACACAACCTCTCAAGTGCATGTCCCAGGAATAAAGAATTAGACATTTAGGGAATGTGTTCAAATATTATTTATACCTTAATTCATCAAGCAAAAGAACTAAACTAAAAGTCTGGGCTGAGATTTTTTTTCAGTTTATACTCAGGTAATAAGTTTATGATGTTTTATAAGTGGAGGGCACAGAGGCAATTTCTCTGCATGGTGCTGGAGGAAAGGGCTGTATTTTGCCCTGTGCCTGGTACCCTGGGTCTTTTGTTGCAGCTGGGGCCTCTGACTGAAACTTGTCCTCTTCCATACCCAGGACAAAGCTAAAAATAATTGTACTTGGATAATGGATTATGAAATAATTATAAAACATTTTAAATTATAGCAAAATCAGCATGGGTCTAGAGATTAGCTGCAATGCCAAGACCTAAACCAGCTGGAATAATCTAGAACAAAGCCCTACTTTAACTTGTTATTTCCATGGTTTAAAAATACACCTTTTCACTGCTGAGTCTTTGGTGTTGGTGGTCGTGTTGCATCCTGTTGTTAGCACCTGAAGCCATGCTGGGAAAATCCAGTTCTTGGCATGTAGAAGCTAATGCTTCACATTGACCTGTCGTTGCCAAATTACATGGAAAGCATTCTGTTGCCAGGTCACTAGAAATTAGATTAATTGTAGCACAGAAACCACAGGGAGGGAGAAAAAAAAGCAGTGCTGTGCCTCTGAGTATCACTGTATGCCTTGGTTGTGCAACAGCAGAGTCAGGCTGAAGCAGACTCACCAGGCAAGCTGCACAGAAGTGGTTCCACTGCTCCACAGCTCCTTGGGGATGGGGTTCAGTATGGAAGAGATGAATGTGCTGGTTCCAGTAACCACAGGGCCATGGGGGCAGGACAGTGAAAAGGGGTATGACTGACATATGTGGATTTAATCAAATGTCTCACAGCACCACTTTGAATTCTATTTCCTTCTTCTGAAACAATTTTTGCTTAGAGCAGAGGCCGGAAAGGCTTCAGCCTCTTAGAGGAGGTCAAAAAACATAACTAGGCCAAGGTTTTTGTGGAAGTGCAGAGCTGTGTTGTGCCAAGCCCTTGCTGGGGGCACAGCTGTGGAAATGTCCTTGTACCTTTGTTTTCCATGGTGCCAAGTTGCCTGGCTCTGCTGGACACTGGCATTTTCCAGAAGATCTGACCTCCTCCATGTGGCCTTTCCAAAAACCCCAAGTCTCAGCTGCCATACAGAGCCAGGGCATTCAGCCTGACTGCCTCAGCAAACCTTCACCACTGGGACACAGAATCTAGGGCATAGAACAGTCAGATTTTTTCCTCCTCTCTGCTTTATGGAAAATCTAAACTCTCCTTCTGGGCCACAGCCTCCAGGCAGTTCTTACCAGAGGTAGATCATGAGACTGAACAGACAAATTTCTCTGTTGTAGAAAAGCAGAGGAGAAGTTGCACTTACGTATTTCACCAGCATTGACCATTTCTTGTGTGTTGAATGGGAAGGTTTTCAGGTGTGTTCAGCTTCACTGCCCTGAGCTTTCACATTCATTTCCTGGGAGTAAATTAGGTCTGTGAGCTCTTCACCAAGACAGGCTGGAGAGGTGACAGGCATGTCCCTCACTGAGTTTACAGAGCTGGGAGGCAGAGGCTGTTCTCCACCCCGGAATTCACGTGCCTAGAGACATGGAAAAGTCTTGAAGACACAGGGCAGCTCCCGTGACTTGGTTTGCTGACTCTGGAATGTTGCAAAGCAGTACTTTACTGCTGGATAATGTTTTGGGATAGAATTTATAGCATGCAGGAATTCCCAGCTATGCAAGGTCAAATATAAGCATCTGACATAGAGGGAATAATGAGCAAGGAATGGCAAATAACCAGTAGCTTTTTTATAGACACAGACCTTAGCTCAGTCAGATTGGGCATGGAAGCCGGTGTTTCGTGTATATTCCCACAAATAAAACATCCCAAGGAGCAATGCCAGCTCACAGCAAACAAAACAAGTGGAATTAAGACTATTGAGGGAAAGAAGTGCTTGGAACCTAAATGAATATTCATAAATACTTGCATCTCTCCTGTGTGATGTCCGGCCATATTCCCATATGTTGTCCTTCCCCCGCATTAGGACGTTAGTTTGTGTAAGAACTTGAACATTTAGCTAATCCAAGTATTACCTCAAATAGGGAAAGAAAAACTGTCTTTAGTCAAATTTAGCAAAGAACAATTTTGGAGTAGTCTTCTATTGCTGTAGCCAATGAGTGGGACTGTTCTGAGGGCACAAAGGAGCCAAGCTTTGGATGGAAGCTCTGGTCCCAGGCCCACAAGAGCAGGCCAGCCACTACCTGTGTTGTACAGGAGGAAGCTAATGGAACAAAGTAGTTCAAAGAGGATTGATTGATTGATTGATTGATTGATTGAATTACTAGACATGCTTACAGTGTGGATGCTTACTGCTTGAGAACACAGGCTTTATTTTACCTGTGTCTGTCTTGAAAGAAATCAAACTGCTTTCTATTGACTATGGCCACAAGCAGTGTGTGTGGAGCAATCTCTCTAAGGCATTCCTCGTGCAGCTATGGAAAGTCCTTCAAGGTTAGCAATTTTCAGATGCAGAGTTACTTAAATGCTGTAGGATACCTTTAAAAAAACAAGTGGTTGTCCAAAAGCAGTCAGCATATGGCTACAGCTGAGATAGGAAGAGAGAAGGATCTCTCAAAAAGGACGATTATAGCCTTCCCTATTTTCTGAAGAAAATATTTCCTGTTCTGTAAAAAGACAGACTGACTATTGTGTAGCATAAACCTATTACAGAAAAAATACCTCAATGACAGCTTGGGTCTGCTGGTAAATTCATGCTATCTCTGTTTGTGATGTAGTGGAGAATGTTGTTCAGCAGTTTGTATCAGCACATGCTTGTCCTTTTGGGCCATCAGCCTCTGCTCCACGAAGCTATTGAAGCATGTGCCTGATTTCCAGTACATGAAAAGTCCCATTGATTTCAGCCTGCAGTATAAAACCTGAACTTATCATAATCATTAGGATGCATTCCTGAGTCCTAGACATCCACTCATCCAATGTGCCCAACTCTATCACATCAGCAGCTTTCTTCTTGCAAAAAAGCACAAGGACTGATTTGTTGCTAATAATTATAACTCTAGTTTGTTATTCAAACCTTTCCTTGGGTCTAGTCATTTAAAGGTCTACCTGATCACTTCTTGCATCCTGTTAAAAGCAGTCTACAAAATGCCAGCTGTGTGGATAAAATCACAGGCCTTTTCCACTTCCTGTAGTTTTTCCTTTAAGTCTTCAGTCTGAGCAAGGCGCTAAGGCTTAATTTGGTCTTTGGGTTTTTTTAGGGTTTTTTTATGAGGATAGAAGCTGAAGCCTCCTGCATAACAGATGATGCTTCTGTATTGTTGGAAGATGTGAATAATTAAAGAATGCATCATGTCATAGCTGCTGCAGCTGTAGAAAAGGGGGATATTTGTGGCTGTATCCTTTTAGCTGCGATGCAGCAAATGCGCGTGCGGTAGACTTTGGCAAATAAGTTGAAAACTTCATAATTAACTGGCTGTCAAAAATTTGGAAGCAAAACACAGGAGGTGGTTAGGAAATCAAAGTATGATGTGTTTTTAATCACAAAACACAAGGAAATTTTAAAAATTTATGAGTAATAAATCTATATTGTTGGTACCAAATGGCTCCCTTTGCAGTCCTTTAATGTAACACCTGCGCTTCCTCTCTGTGAGTAACGACCCATTTTTGGAGTGCCCTAGGAGCAGTGCAAGAGGAGGTTTGCAGGCTCAGGAGAACAAAGCCAGTTTCCCAGACTGAGCTCTGACTGCACTTTAGGATTCCATTTACAGTCTGTTTGGTTTGTAATTCAAATCGCTCCAGACCAGAGTTAATGTTTAGACCACAGCCACCTGAAATTTGCTTCAGGGCTGAAGCCCAGCCAGATTGCAAATGGAGGAAACACTTGAGGTTTGCTAAATACAGTTAATAGGGGATTAGAAGCTGTGTTTTTTATGGGAGCACAGGGAGGTCTGTAATAGGAAAAATATTAAAATGCAAATATACAACTTCAGCCACACTGAGCAGGATGCAGCTAATTGCATTCCAGCCATCAAGTAGCTGTGCTTCCTTTCATTAAGCAAAGGGAAAATGAGAGGAAGAAGATATCAGGGCTAATACAGGTTTTGATGTGGGATGGTCTTTTACATCCAGCTGGTATGAAATGACCCAATGACTGGGTGACTGCACTGGGAGTTCTAAGATTCCTGAGATGATACCTGTCTGTCTGCTGCTGATTTGTTATATGCACCAAGACTTGAGCAATTTTGTTTTCAATTTCCTTTTTTTAACATTTAGCTCCTTGGAGCTCCTCCAAAAAGTGTGTATGTGTTCAGTGTCTCATGCAGTTGAGGTGTGGGTGGACCCATCGTATGAGAATTTACCACTGCCCTGTAAATCATGGAGTGGCTGGAAGGAACCTTGGAGGTTGTTGAGCTGGATGAAACAGATCAAGTGTAGCTAAGCCATGCCTACCAGACATTTGTCTCAACGTTTTCTTTAAAACTCTGGCAAAGGAAATTCTACATTTCTGGGTTGCCTGTAGAGTGGTATTTATCTAAATTTTGTCTGCATAATTTCAGTGAAGGAGATTCCACACTCCTAAGTGGCTTGTTCCAGTATTTCACCACCATAGCTGAAATGTTTTTCTAATATTTGACCTAAGTTGTCTTTGCTAGAGCTTATGCTGATTCCTCCTCTTTCCGCTGGCTATGAAGAACAATTAATCATTCCTCTCTTCTTAGAAGTCCCTACACATTGGAAGACATTTTGTCACATGCATTCCTCAGTTTCCTCTCCTCCAGACTAAACAAAACCCAAGTCTTTATCCTCCCCTCAGATGGCAGGTTCAGAACTGCAGCTGGCTATTAGAGCGACTTCTGTGTTGCCAAAAATGTGTGTAGCCCTGAGATGTTTTTCCAGAGCCAAGAGGATTTACCCTTGTGAAACTCTTAGTCCTGAGATTAAGAGGTTTAAAAGCTGTTGTGAACATAGGAGACACGTCTCAGTTTATTCAGTTAGAAAAGGAATATCACAGGACCCTGGGCAATTCCAGGGGTTTTAGGGCTTGTATGTGAGGGAGAAACCATTTGTGTGCTTATGCAAACAGTTCTTAATGTGAAAAATTAGATTTTAAAGTGTGAGGTTTTACTCAATAAATAAATTAAAGTCCTTTCTTAAAAGGAGGAACATGGTCAAGGAAGAACTGGCCAGCTGGGCTGGGGAGGGAAGCCAAGGGCTGGCAAGGATTGGAGGAGGCACAGTTGGGATGGAACTGTGGGATCCACCTTGGAAACGTGCGCTTGCTCTGAAAAGCCCTTGTCTGTCTCAATTCCCAGCAAGCAGGACTAGAGAAGTTTGAAAGGCTTTCTTGGCTGTTTTTACTCCCCTCCTTTCTCCTCTTTGCCTTGCCACTCAATTTATTATTTTCTGATCCTGTGTACAGTTTGAGAAAAACAGACACTCTGAAAAAAACGAAAACTTCCAAAAGTCCAGACTTCACATTTTATTCTCAGGGTAAAGAAGGGCTGTCAATCTTAGATATTCTCACGTCTGATGTTTATTAGAAGAAAGAAGGGTTTTAATTGAAAAAAAAAGGTGCTGAACAAAAACTCATCAAATTTCAAAAGACTCCTGCAAAACCTAGAGCAGCCTGCCAGAGATGGAGAGCAGGTTGTTCTGCAGGGACAGACTGTCACCACAATGTGTCCATCCCTATTTATGCAAAAGCTGGAAACAGGGGAGGCTTTTCTGCACCCGCAGCTGACTCAGAGCATCTCCTGCTATGTACAGCAGCTCCTGTAGCCAACAAATTTTATGGGGCAATGGCTTGGCTGGGTTTTTGTTCTTTCTGTAAACCCAAGACAGGAAATATGCAAAGCAAGATGCACATGTGCATCTTCTTTGATATCCACAGGGAGCACTCTTGCCTTCTGCCTGGTGCAAGAGGTGTTGGCATGAGAGAGATTGAAAAGCCCTCAGCTGTCTCCCCAGTCAGCTTTTGAAGAAATCTGGATGATAGACATGATTTTTTCTGCAATTTTAGCATGATCCCAGTTATTTACGTTGCCTTCCATGGCAGAGGTGGGCAGTGTGATAACTTATTTTTAAACAGTGAAACATCTTTTGACTGGCCCACCTTTTCCACGTGAGAAAACTAAAATTAATCTATGGAAAAAGAGAGGATTCAGCCCCTATCCACTACTTTATGCACTATTTAAAAATCTTCATCCTCTCTAGAGGATAGCAATAAATCAGAGCCACAGCCTTACTCATCTTAGTAACAAGGAGCTCCTGCAGTGATTAAAGCCAACCTGTCAGTGCAGTTATTCTGAGCTAACATCACTTGGGGTGATTCACCCACCTTGAGCAGCACTGGGAACTGTGTTTGTGCTGAGTTTGGAGCTCTCTCTTCAGCAGGGGTAACAAGCCAGCTTTCAGGAGTGTTGAATGATTAAGTATCAGAGCTGATCTCTGCTTGTATCCTTTGTACCACAGACCTCTGTCCTCTGCTTTAACTTGCAGTGGAGATTTGGCCAGAATTGTACATTGTTAGAAACATCCACCCCTGGAAGCGTCAGCTTTGACTCCAGTATCCCTGTCCATGTGATCTGTTACGACGATCTTTGTTCTAAAGACTTCTGAATAGCTGAACCTAACCTGCTAGGTTTGGCTGAAAAAAGATGTCTTCCCTGCTGTGTGTAAAATAGATGGTAGATCCCTGATATCTGTTTAAGGAGAAACTCTTATCTGCAATACTAATCCTGGAGTTGATTGCATTGCACCACAGTAAAGGATCAGAGCCAGGAGAATTCCTAAAATCTCACTTGTGAAGTGAGTTGGGATTCAAACAGCTTGTGCTCTGATGATAATTCGTGCCCTTCTCCACAGCTTGCCATCAGGATTTAAATCAAATATGCCAGGCACACGGTAATTATTACTGTTGTTGATGATGGCAGTGAATTCAAAGTTCCTCTGGGAATCGCGGTTGTCCACTTTGACCTGTGGTGTAAAACAAGCCAAAGAATTTGACCTTGCTATTTTTATATTATTTCCTACCAAGTACAGGAACTGTCAAAGACATTAATCTGGGACTGAGCCACGAGCGCATCTTTTAGAAAGGCATCCAATCTTGATTTCAGATTCCAAGTGATGATAGAATTACAACACCCAGGAGAAGTTACTCTCATTTGTTAAAAAAAAGTGTTTCCTACTTGAGCAAGATGAGCTTCAGCTTCCAGTCAGGAGTTCTGCGTGTTCTGCGTGCTACACTGCACATCCTGCTAGTAACACTAGGATCTCACTCTGATCTGAATTTTATAGAATGTGAAAGAAAATTACTGCATTTGTCTCAGGAAAAATCTAAGTGAACTCTAAATGTTTCAGAAAAAAATGACTGTTGATACTGAATTTGGATTTTTTTCAAATTGACTTTCAAAATACCTTTTTTTTTAACCATATGATGAAAAACCATAACAAAATATCAAACAAAAGAAAAGATAGACTTTTATATGAGAAAGCTGTACTGAGAAATTACAAATTCTGAAGCAAAAAGCATCCAATATTTTTAGCTGTGCTGAAATCATTCCAATATTAAGCACATTCAAATTGCCTGGTTATCTGTCACAACTTCAAAATTCCAAAGTCCTGGTACAAAAGGGTTCCCTTATAAAGCTAATGCTTATATATGTACTTTGTATAAAAAGATAGGAGAGAATTTCTTTGTGTGCTGTGAACACTGGTGATTTGCACAGCTTTAAATGATGTAGAAAAGGCTCAAAAATTTTTAAAACACGAGAACTGATGAACAAGTTTCTGTTTCCCTCAGCAGTGATTTTATTTAGCATGTCTGTACTTAGAGCATCCTTGTCATACTTCTCTACCTGTAAACAGCCTCCAGATATTTATTTCTGAAAGCACCCTCTAAGACCTGAGCAATTTAATTAATGTGATGAAGTAAAGCCCAATATTCATATGGTAAGAAAACAGTGGACTAGAAAGTAGGTGTTGGTAAAATACAGATGCAAAACCCAGACATTTTCCTGTTTTGTTCTGCTGTTGGATTTTCAGAAATTATTTTTTTAGCCATTTCCTTGCCCATTATTCTTAAAAAAGATTTTACTGGATTATGGAGTATTTATTTTGGGCCACATTAAAGGTGCTAAGATGTTTCCTCTGGAATTTAAAGTTTTGGTTTTTTTTTTCCTGAGGGGAGGTATGTTATTCTACACCAAGAAGGAAGTCTGATGGGGAAAAGCTTACAAATAATTAATTCGAGGAAAGCTAAAATATTGTGTACTCTTTGATTGTCTCCTGGGAGAGAGTAGGCAAAAATAAAGCAAAACATTCCATTCTGTGGATTCTGACTTTTATGGATTTCCCATTGGTAATGTTTCACTCACTATGGTTAAAGACTTTATGTAATGAAGTATGTTTATATATATATATAGGAAAGGTTTAGGCCAGCAAGGTTTGCTTGATCCTGGACCAGTAAACACAAGGTTTTCTGTTTAAGTCATCGGTGCCAGCCACCCCTTTTAGACTGTCTATTGAACTTCCACTGCAGCAGCCTCACTGAGGCTGTACCTGCCAGTGACTAAAGAAAGCAGAGATCACACACTGCAGCACTAAACCACAAAAAGGAGAAACTTCATGGCTGCTCCTGCAGCTCTTTACTTCTCCCACCTTACCAGAAGGGAGGAAGTGGAAGAGGGGAGAGGAAAGAAGCCCTGTGGAGCATGCACCACCTTATTTGATGGGCTGCTTTTCTTTTTATTGGTGAGGGAATGAAGGGAAAAACCCCAGAGACAGCCTTCTAAATAGCTGCTTCTTCCTGGCAGGTGTATAACCCACCATCCAGAATCCCTCCAGTGTCAGCTGAATTCCTCGTGTTCATATTCCAAAGAAAACTACTGCAGTTGTCTTCAGCTGTTGCCTCTGTTGGTGGTCCTTGTAGAGGAGCCAAGGGCTGGGGTGAGTAAAGTCTTGTAGTTGAGAAATAGGTTGGAATTTTTGGACTCTTGTCCTGTCTATGCCATTAAATCCTGATGTGCATTGTACACATCAAATAGAAATGTAAATACAGTTGTGTCAATAAAAGCACATGGAAATGGTGTACGTGTGCTATGAAAGGAAGAGTGCAAAGAGCTCAGAGCATCTTCCTCCCGAGCTAACACTGAGATGCACACGTTTCATTTGGGATTCACCAGGGGAAACTGGAGGAAGGCACAAATCAGTCCTATGAAACCTTGAGGATGCCATGGCACACTTTCTGAAGGGGGGAGGTGACTAATAACGCTGAGGATCCAAATCCAAGCACTCTACCTTACAGGGGTTGTTAATGTCTTTGCCAGCTAGGGCTGATGTTGCCAGAGTGTTAACTCAGCACAATTATGTATAGAGGGATTTCTTACCCTGTCAGGTCAAGGTTCCTTGAGTCTTTCCTCTTCCTTTATCTCTCCCTCAACTGTATTTGTGTGATGAAAGCATTTTTCTGGGAATCATCAGCAGCCACACTTCCTTGTAATCTTCCAAGGCTTGCTCATTTGTATTGTTTTGTAAGCATTATGCAAAGTTTCAACTATTTTGAGGTGTCCCTGGGTTGTCGATGTAAATCCTTTTGGAAAAGTATTTCACAACAAACGAGGAAGTGTTTTCCCTTCACCTCTTTCTGATGGGTCCCTTAAGGCAAAATTCCTTATGGGAAAATAGCCCTAGGTATTTCCTTCTAAGTTTGTTCATTTTGCCAGTTGCTGATATTTGAGGAGTGTAGGTCCCTAATGAAAGGCAGGGAAGATCCCCAAGGAGGGCACTGCAATTCCATTTTGGATTTATCTGGTGGCAAAAAGGATGAGTATCTGCTCTGTGGAAAGGGCTCCAGGGCATTACTGAAGCTTACAATATTAGAACCTTTACTTAACATGAAGTTTTTCAAAGACAATGCTTTTTTCCAAAACAAAAATACTAATTTTCCCAGAACAGTTTACAGAATTTTTTCCTTGCTCCAGTGTAAATTCTACACCATCGTGATGTTAGATCACTTTGTATTTATTTTCGGAGACTCTTAATCTTTTCCCAGATCCAAAAGCCATATATTGCTATTTCACACGCTCCTCTTTGAACCTACAGCACAGAAAATTAAAGTGTAAATATGCACGCGAACCACCCAAAAGTCATAATAAGATTATGTGAATGCCTGCAACCACACAGCAGGAACAATAGGGTTGCACAATTCATCTGCTCCAGCGCTGCTGAATTTTAATGAGGAATAGTCAGTACATGCTGATACTCCTAGAGCTACCCTGGAGCCAGAATGGTGATTTAAGATGCCAGTGACACAGTGTGTAGGTGAGCCGTAGGTGTAGCGTGCCTCGCAGAGTAAAGCATGATATACCAGGCTAAAACCACCTGATTAAATTAGAGTGAGGAATGGGACTGTGAGGGGAGAGGATCGTGGAAAATTGCCAGTCACCTGTGCTGCTCTCGTCGGCTGTTGAGCTCCTGTTGCAGAAAAGACAATAGCAAACACCGACAGGAATAATAGGAATAACCCAAATAAAGAACATATGCGGTCACGAATCACAAATCTCGTGCTGCAGGGTTTAAAGCGATCCCTTAAATATCAGGGATTAAGAGGAGAATTTAGTGTGTTCCCTCTCTCCCATGCCAGAGTTTGTTTTCACCTTCTCTCTAATACCCCTGCTAGCCTTGGTGCACCTGGGAGCCACTTGGGAAAGCCTTGGCAGGAGGTGTACCTCTCCAAATATGCACTTTGCAGATAGGAAGATCTCCCTGTTGTGTGCAGCTAATCTAAGAATAAGCATTGCTCAGGGCGATTCTCTTTTCAGGCGGGCTGGCTGTGTTCCCGCTGCACGCCATGGGGGCTGCAGCTCCCCCGGGCCCCTGGAGCTCTTACACATGTTTGGAAGAATGCACATGTGCTCCGCAGTGAAAAACATTTCAAATAATGGGAAAGGTGTGCTGGGGCCTGGGAGGGTGTGTTTGTGTAGTGTGGTGTCAAGGAGAAGTAGGATACAACCTGAGAGGATGGTGTCCTGGGATGTGGGGGACAGCTGGGGTCAAACCTGCCCTGCTTGTGCTTAGGGAGAGATCTTGAACAATTGCAGGAACCACGGCAGAGATTCAGCTCCTGGGGAACCTGTGGATTCCTTACAAATGAGATTTTCAGCCGTTGTGTAACACAGATAATTGTGTGTTGTACTTTTGCCTATTATTGGAAACTCTTACTGTGAGTTTATGTTTGGGCTTACAGACTGTTTTATAGTGCAGGAGGAGAAATTCTTTCTGCCAGTAGCCAAGTCTTTCCTTCTTCCATCTCACCAAGCTCCTTGTGAGCAGAGCCAAGGCAGAGATGTGGCCATAGTACATGTTCCCCTAATTTTGTCAATTACAGTTTCAATTTAGTTTCTCACTAAATTATAATAACTGTACAGTATTTCCCTTGGAATAATCGCTCAGGTTTATTTGGGAATTTTATTTTGCTAATACCAGTTTATTACATCTCACTAAAGGTGTCTGTTCTTTCTTGATTGCATTTTTTCTAGAAGACAAAAATTTAAGGTTTTGAGACAAGCTGATTAGGTTCTTAATATCAGGTCCTGTGTACTACAGCTTGTTGGATCTCATCACATTGTTCTTGATGTAATATCATGCCAGGGTATATTTTTTACCCACTTAGATGTGTATAGCCATACTCACCTGTCCTTTCCCAATTGTTTTAACTGAAATAACAAAAGTGTGTAGGAATTGCCCTTGTCAGTTGTTCTAAGCCGAGTAAAGCACAGAAAACTGGAGTTAAAAGCTCCTGCCCTAAAGCTCTACCCAGGAGTTAGAGAAGACCAAATATCCCTGGTCTACCTTGTCCTGTTGTGTTTTGTAGTCCTGACCAGGGCTTGCTTTGCTCTGTTAACCAAAAACAGCACAAAAAGGATATTTCTCATCCCTGTGGTGCTGCCCACTGCGTGATTTATAGAATGTCCTACGTTTTGATGAGATGTCCTCTGTCAATGATGCCAGCTCAGTCTGTACACTGTGTGAACATTTTTGAGATGTGAAGCACTTGAGTAAATGTCTCTTCGGTTTTTGGTGAATTAGACAGGACAAACAATTCCTTAGTTCATCTAGACCAAATTTGCTGTTCTTTTTCTCCTCTGGTAAGAAAATGTCAACCCGTTTCTAAATAGTAAAGATAGATCTAAATCTAAAGCATGGCTGACTTAAAAGTTTTAAAACTACTTGATCCTTTCTTGAAGACTATTGGGTTATTTTATGAGGTTGTGTGAAGGAGATTTCTTTTAATTGATCCTGAAGGGGAAAACTTTTGAGTTGGTATTTTGTGCATAAATCCAACAAAAGGAAAGCTCTGCTAATCACAGTCAGTGTACGCATCCAGCTTTCTTGGGGTTAGAAGCTGCATTTCTGAAACACATCTTACTATTGGGAAAGGAAGGAAGGAAAAATCTTGGTCTAAGTACAGCCACGCCCCTGAATTGATTATCCTTGTAGGATATGCTCATCCTATTTTGGCTGTGTTATAAAACTCAGTGGGAGCCATTCCAGCTCGAGCACATCACTCCTGCGTCAAGCAGCCCATGATGTCACGAGGAATTCCTTGTCGTAAGAGACGTCCCCCGAGGAGAGTGTTTGCTCTGCTGGAGAAGGGCCATCTACTCCCACACTCCATCTCCACCCAGCTACTCCATCCAAATAACCAAACCAAGGGAGTGCTTTGACTAATAGAGTGAGTAGGAGTGATGCCATGACAATACAATGGTGTGTCTGCTGTAGACTGTTCTTGATTTGCATTTGATTGTTTGCAGTCCTACCCATCTGTAGCCAAAGGCAAGAAGTGATAACCTGTCATGTTATATAAAAACACGTTTGGAAAAAAGTGGAGTAATGCAAGATAAATAACGTGTGCTCCCTGGGTCTCTTCTTCCCAAGCAGTCCCAAACTTGTCCCACAAGGTGCTGGTTTCTCTGTTACCAAACGGTTTCTTTCCAGATAGTTTCCATCTGGAAAAAAAAGAGGAAAAAGAAAAGAAAATCAAGGCAATTTGAGTGAACAAAAGCACAGCCTATTACAGTTTGAAAAGTTAGTAAATAAGTGGAGCTTGAACACATTTCAAGCCCTTCAGGAAAGTAAAAGTGACAGTGGCATCAGTCACTCAGCAGCTGGACACAAAGACTCTGCTCAGCTGAGACAGTAATGGACCACCTCTGTCTTCTCCCATGTTTCTGTGGTGTTCTGACACTGAAAATATGAGCTGGAAACAGCAAGTAATAGTGACTTAAGAAGATCCCCTCTCTTGTTCAACACATCTTTTGTTCTTCTGTGGCTGATTGTCAATTGTTTAAGTTATGCAATAGAATTAACCTATAGAAATAGCTTATAGTGAAATCTTGCTGGCTCTGTTCAAGCATGTTTTGTTAGGATGTTATAGGAGGTTTTCTCATTGTGTGTACAACATGAGCTCAGAGGGAGAGGGCTTTCCATACTGTAAATGCAGAGATGCAGAAATGCAGGGCTGGAGAAGCCCTTCACAAATGCAGGATGAAATACTCACACACCTTAAAATGACCTGTAAGAGTCATGTGCTTTTAGGTGAGGTAAGTGGTCAGTCAACATGGAAAGGGTAGAATGTCCTGACTTCAGTCTGGGAACTGGGAGCCAAACCTCACTTAAAAGTAAATAGTTGCAGATCCAACTTACTACTGAGCTGTCCCTCTGTTTTGGACTGAGCCTACTTTACTGACAAGCCTAAAAGTATGAGTTCTTCTTCCCTCTGAATAGAGATCATGGTTTTTTGTGCCAGCCAGAGGACCTCATTCTCCTCAGGGATACCCTGAGTGGGCCTTTTGGGTTAAGAGATTTTCTCTAGTGAGTCTTTTCCAGCATGGTTTCCTTTACTCATCCTTCCCATTCCGCGTGAGCTGCCTCCCTGCTGTCCCAGCAGAGCGCTGGTTTAGATGGAGACACACAAAGCTGCGCTGCTCAAAGTCCTGTTTCTTCAGATGCACTTGTGTCCTCCCCAGGGTATTCCATGGCAGCTGGTTGGCCTGTAAAAGCTGCCTTTGGTGTCAGACCTGCAAAATACTGATTAATAGGAAGGCATGGCTACATGAATTGATGCTGGCAGAGCTGAATGAGCTCAGCCCATCATTTGAACGTGTTCCAGTCTTACTGGTACCTGATATTATCATGTTAACACTGCCTGCAATCCAAGCAGATCCATGTGCTTGTGTCCATGTTCATAACATCACTCATAGAAAGGCTTGGGTTGGAAGGGATCTTAAAGATCATCTTGTTCCAACCCTCTGCTGTGGACAAGGACACCTTCCTCTAGACCAGGTGGCTCAGAGCCCCATCCAGCCTGGCCTTAAACACTCCAGGGATGGAGCATCCACAGCTTCTCTGGGCAACCTGTGACAGGGTCTCACCATCCTTGGAATAAAGAATTTTTTCCATGTTGAAGTTTAGGGTGCCTTGAACTGCAGCTCTGGTGCCAGCTCATGGAAGCCTGTGAGGCATCAACTCATTCGGCTCTGTTTCAAAGTATCAGGTTTTTAATCCTTAAATCTGAGAAGAAGAGGGTGAAAATGCAATTTACTTGTAACTGCTACAGAGATACACAGGCCATTCTCACCTGACTTGGTAAACTGTGCAGCCTGATGATAGAACTCCCTGCATGGCCATTCTGGCTCTAAAATCCTCACAGGGAGTTCTGCCTTTAGCTTGACCTCCTCCAAACAGCCTGAGCTAAACCAAACCCTGCTCCTGATGCAGTAAGAATTTAATCAAATTTCCATCAAGGTTGTTGTAGCAGTCTAAATTTACACCTCTGCAACTGAATTCTGCAGATGCCCTGTGTGCATTTAGGTAGTTTGAAAGCATAGCCATAGGTGTGGGATTGTCCTCTGCATGAGAAATGGGTGTTGGCTTCAAAATCCACTGCTCTTGGGGTCACGCCAAGGCAGTCCTAACGGAAAACCAGGTGTGCGGGTGTGGATGAGCAAGCCTAGGTGCGTGTGGAGAGACTTAAAGCTGAAAGTAGGGATGGGCAAAGAATGCAAATGACCGTGGAAAAAGAATTTTGCTTTTGCTTTGTTCAGAGTGAAACCTCACGAATTGGAGAATTTCTGTCAAATAATTCCTTGAGAATAAAAACATGACCGATCGGGAAGTGCTTTGATTTTTCCTGTTGAAAATTGTGACAGTTTTTATACTGTAACCTGGAATACAAAACTATTGTATTCTTAAGTATTCTATTCTTAAGTATCCCCACTGTCCATCCTTTCTTACACACCTCAATGACAGGTATGTGACACCAAACCTGAGTTTTCTGGTAAGCCTCCTCCTCTTTGATTACAACTCCTTTCTAGAGGGAGAAAAGGCTCCTTAGCTCTTCTGCCCTTAAGGAAAAAAGGGAACAAGGGATCAGCTTCAGCCCTGGGGAGGGGGCTGCACGTGTCCTCTGTGCCCCAGCTAAGGCAGAACAGGGAAAAACGCACCAGAGCTGGCACAGGTCTCTCCTACCTGTGGAGGAGGCGTCTTCCCAATAGAGGGAGGCAGAAGATAGACAGCAGGAGCTATTGCATCAGTGGGAAAGAAGATTTGTGTGGGTGTATAATGAGGGGACTTTACAAATAATTCCTTGGTGATTATTCATTTTATAAAGGGACGATCAGTTGCCCTAGAGATATCCCATGGGGTACTTAATTTCTAGAGAAGTTTGGAGAATACAGGATTTTGATTCCAGTGTTTTTTTTGTTTCCTGCCCAATGGCAAAAATAATTTTCATAATCTGTCCTGGGGATTGTGCTGTGTCCAATTGCTGGTTGTGTGCACAGCCCATTTTGAAATACAACTTTTTGTTTGGAAACTGAAATTGTTCCAAGTAGTAATACCTTCCTTTCAGATTTTCATTTTTCAGAAGTGACCCACCCTCTATTGAATCATAAAGCTTGATAACCATAGTTTCTCAGATAACATGCAATGAGCTGCCAATATTGCTTTGGGACTAAATCAGGAAACCACTGGCTGGTGTTTTGAGGGAATCAGTTATCCAAAGGGGATCATCTATGCTTGGAATCTTTTAAATAAGAATGTGTGTTAGAAACAACCTTTTTTGAAGATGTCCCAGGTTAATACTGAAATGAGCATACAGATTTAAAGAACAGATCAAAACACCTCCATTTCCAGGTCAAGAAGAACTGTGATTCAGTCCAGAGTAAATTAAACTCACACACTTGTGTGAAATCGGCAGTAAAGGAGGTTTATAGTGGAAACATTGACTGACCTTTAATAGGAGCAGCGAGGCCAGCACTGCTGTAACACCAATTGGAAATAAGAGGCTATACAGGCAAGGGCAAGGCCTTTTCCTTAATGTAGCCTGAACATTCAGAGAGAAAATCCCAGAGCAATTAACTGACTCTCATCTTTTTTTCCATTAATTGGCCACAGCACAGTACTCTGAAGCTGACAGAAATAACTGCTGTGATATTAGTGCAAGTCTAAGCATTGCCAAAAGTCATTTTATTTCCAAGCTCTCTGAATTACAGTATAATTTCCTCTATTGCTTACCTAAGAGAGCAGGAAGCTGGCCATCCATCTGCCCAGCAAAAGGCTTCGAGCCTTATATGACATAAACCTTTATTTCTCCTATCTGTGGGAAAATGAAGTCAGGGCACTTCCAGCTCGGATGAGGATACTGGATGCTAGAATAATCTTAGAAATATTACACTTATCCGGATTTTACATTCAGGGCCCTGGCTGCTACTGCAAGCTTCTCCTGGAGACTGAACAGCTGAATCATAAGTATCCAGCTCCTGGATCTTCTTCTCTACCCCACCTCTCCCCTTCCAAGCAGGCGCATTCTTTCCTTCCCCTCCAATGTGTGGATGATGTGAGGAGGCAGTGACAAACTCTGGGGAAAACAGTGTGATGCCATGTAGGATGGCAGGATGGCAGGATGATCTGAACCTTGTCTAGGAACCCACAGCTCAGATCTTTGTTGCATTCCTGGCTCTGGAGTGTGTGATGCTGCAGGAAATAAATCAACAGTCCCACTTCATGGACAAGCACAAGCTCCTGAAGATTCTTGTCTCCTGCTTGGTGGCTTCTGCTGCCTTGCAAATAACATTCCTGTTCCCTGATGATGGGGAGCTTCAGCTTTCTGGGGTTTGTGTTCCTTGTGACAATTGAAAGGCAATGCATGTTTCCACAGCAGAGTTTTCTCCTTTTCTGGAATCTGTTAGGCTGTTCCACTCATCCTCATGTTTAATATTGTTAGTGACCTGCACCTAAGCCTCTCAGGTGATTCTAATACCATTCATTCATTTTGTTTCCCCAAGAAAATAAACCACTATTTAGCAGGTCCCATTCCTAGGACCAAACCCAGAAGTGAATATAGGTGAGTTTCAGAGGCTGTTGGGGTTAGTGCAGTCCTCTGCTTCACTTGAAGACTTTGCAATTATTTATCCAACATATGTACTTCCTGAACTCCTTATTAAATTAAAAGGTGTTGTATACATTATATTCATCTGTTGCATTCATTTCCACTTCCTGTGGCTATTTCTGTACCAAAAGCTTCAAAGATATGGGATGGACTATCCTCTCCTCTAAAATGATTTATCCTTCTTGTTGGTTTTGTGCAACTATTTAAATTCCCACAGATGTCGGTCTAGTGCTTGGCTCGAAAGGATTTTAAGTCTACCATTGTCTAAAAGTCATAATTCTGGTGCAACGGAAGCTTAATGTAGTGCCCATGGAGTTAATTTGATTCCTTGTTATTTTAGCAAAGAATCCTTGATGTAAGAGAGATGTTTTTTTCAAATAGATTAAGCACTGCATCTCGGCCATTTGTCCTCCCACATCATCTCTTTCCATCAAGAAAATTTTAGCCCTTGACAGGAGTAAAATATTATGAGCGTTTTGTAAAAGGCAGAAATTAGAGAAGTCTGGACTGCTATTGTTGCAAAATACTTGAATGTTACATCAAATATTTGGATATCAATTGTTCTCTTGATAGAAAATGAATTGAGAATCCAATGGCTTGCAATTTATGCCTAACAAGAAAAACAGCTGCTTACATTTTCAAGCTTGCTTCCTGATTTTGCATGTTTTCATTGTTGCTTGGCCATTCTGTTGGATGTTAGGATGTGATGCTCAGTAGCAGCTGCTCCCTGAGACTCAGAACATTTCAGTTTGGATAGACAGGGTGCCACAACAAGATATTCTATCTTCAGTATTTTTTGCAATATATTTCAGGTATTTTCTCTAATAATTTAGA
>VXBC01007852.1:211186-311263 GCA_013399945.1 Ploceus nigricollis | reverse complement strand
CAGATTTCTTGACCTTTTTCAACTTTTCTTTTCTTTTCTTTTCTTTTCTTTTCTTTTCTTTTCTTTTCTTTTCTTTTCTTTTCTTTTCTTTTCTTTTCTTTTCTTTTCTTTTCTTTTCTTTTCTTTTCTTTTCTTTTCTTTTCTTTTCTTTTCTTTTCTTTTCTTTTCTTCTTCTCGTGGGTGCTTGAGTATCTTTAAGATAAGACCCTCTTTCTAAAGTACCAATTAATTATGTAAGTGGAATATATTACCATAAAACACATAGTAATTAGACATAGGTGTATGGAAGAGAAAAGTAGTCTTGGTTTCTTACTGGCTTTACATATATACACACAAACATCTCTCTAAAAAAAATTCTCTGATTTACATTTTCCAAAGTCATAAAATACATTTATATTATTCAGATCAACACCTGTTGATCTGAATTGTTGTAAGAGCATCAACAATTTCTGTAACTCATGTAAGCTTTGACAAGTAAGATATAGGGGTAGATGGAAATTATTTTAATTCTAATCTTTCCAGCTACCTTGCTTGAAGGCAATCCAGAGATATTGAAAAAAGAGAATTATTCTGGGCATTTCAACTTCTTGCCAGAATCAAGATACAGGAGTTTAAAATAAAAGCAAGACAAATGTAATTCTTCTGGCCATGCAGTTCTGTTCCGCATTAAGGGCACAGATTTAAAATATTCTGTTGCCCGAACTCTTATTCTCTGCATTGCAGTTAAAATGAAGAAATAGTAAAAATAATTGCATGGCCAGTAGTTTGCTCATTCAGATCCTTTGCTGTGCCAATCTCTATGACAGCAGAGTTGTCATTCAGGTGCTCTCTGAGCACTGAGTCTTTATACATCCAAGAAAAGTCATATCTGGAAGGAATTCACACAGCTCCAAACTGATTTGATGTTTGAACTCTCTCAGCTGCGTCCAAGCAGGCTAAATGCAGAAGAGAAATCTGAAATAGGATCCAGCATTCACACTTAAAAGGTGCAAAACAAAACTTCTGGTTCAAGAAAACACATACAAAGGTAATAATAATATTTTTGTGCTTTTCTACACCTCTAATCCTAGCTTGTGCATGAAAGTCATTGGTAGCCCAGGACTCTGTATCTGCCGATGCAGCTGGAAAAGTAGATGAATTATCTGTAATAAAATCAGGGATAATCCAAACTGAGTTCAAAACTGATCTGAGATTAAAGGAGAGTGGGCAATTCATTGTTAGCATTTTTGAGCACCTCTTAACTTTTTGACCTGGACATGATTGCACTGTTTCTTCAAAAAGCAGGAAGTACAATATAAACCTCACATGAAAACCTCTTCCTTTGCGATTTCTAACCTAATTTTGTTGACAAACCACATGTATACATTCTGACTTGGAAATGTCAAAATGTTTATTTTCAGTCAAAATGTTTCAACAGTTCAAACTGAAAAAAAAAAAAAAAAGCTCTGAACTTTTGATTCTATGGGAAAAAATGCTGAATGTTTGATCTCAATCTGAAATGAAAAATATGATCTCCTGGGGTGGACATCTTGATTTTTAATTTTGGCTTTTTAATGGCTCTATTTGATACTTTATATTTTTGAGGTACAGTACAGTCCCCCAGTTGTGCACACTCAAATTTCTGCCAGCCTTTCAGTTTACACATCTGCTAAGTGTCGTGCAAATGGAGGTTAAACATGTCCTGTGGAGTGACCGCTCAGCTTTGTGAACAGTCCCATAAATAACAGGCAGCTGAAAGGCTGGACTCAGCCTGACTGAGCATCTAACCAGAAACTGAGGTTTAAAAGATGCCAAAGAGTCTTAAAAACTTGCATGTGTTTAAGCTGATCTGATTTATACCTGTTTATAAAAGCTTTAACTTTGGTTATATTTATCCAGTTATTCTAGATTTACATTACCATAAATGAGACAAGGATTTGGCTGCTTTTTTTCCCCCCCTTGTTTAAACAAAAACTATTCTATCTCCCTTCTGCTTGGGACAGGTCACAGTCTGACTTGATTAAACTGGTTGTGTTTGGACTGAGGGGAAGTCTGTGTTTCCATGCCTGGGTACATGGGGTATTTTAAGCAGCCTATCCACAGAAGCAACCCTCTTGAGCAACAGGCTGAAGTTTGGGATAATTAAATGGTGCTGAGGATCCTTCCTTTGGGATAACTCTGGCAAGCTGAATGTCAGTGTGGGTGATCAGGGCTACGCTGTCATAACAGCAGCAGGGACGTGTTAATTATGGCCTTCGGCTCTAATCTCTCTGGAAGGACATCTTGGCTGTGTAAGAACCCTTCTGCAAATGCCCTGGCTTTTACATCTTGAACTCATTGCTTGTGGCCAACTTCAAAGTGAGGAGATGGCACCAGGATTTAACTCTGGGCTGGATGGGGATATGGAGATGGCACGAGAGGAAAGGCATTTGCTTGTGAGGGAATGCTGCTCTAAACATTTAGGAAGGAATGGGCAGAGTTCCAGCAGGGTTTGTGAGGGAGAGACAAGGTGCACACTCAGCTTTGGGCTCTGATTGATGCCTTCAAGAGGTAGAGGCAATCAATTGCTGTCACACTCATCTTAATTAATGAGCAGCAATGCCTTGCTCACAGTGTCTGCTCATGGGGACCTGCTAGTTCACTTATTCCCAGGTTTGCTTTAGTAGATGGAAAAGGATTGTTTTACCATATTTTCAATGGCATTTCAAGTCTATTTTTATCTGTCTTTTGGCTTGCATGAAAGGAGGCTCCCACCTGTTTTTTGCAGGTTGTTTTCAGCACTGCAAGCCAGATTAAAAGTTGGCCTATTTAGTGCTATATGGAAAATGAATTTGTTCTCTAGCAGAGAATAAGGAAGGTATCCAGGCACAGTGCTGGCGTTTGGCCCTCTGTCACTGTATGAACTCTGTCTCCAGAGAGCTGTTCTGGGGTCAGCAGGATCCCCACTGCTGGCAGTGCCATGGGCTCCATGGGCTGCTCCTGTCTCCTGGGTTTGACAGAGAAGTCTGACTCTGGGAAGTGCCAGAGAATGGGTGGGTTGGATTCTTTTTGCATGGCTCCGTTCAGTACTGACTGAAATGTCTGGGAGAGGAAGGAAGATTTAGCAGAAGACCTGGAGAGCTGTAATGACTTTTGGGAACAGTCAACTTTTTAGGAGGACAGCCTTTAACAGGGAGTTATTTTTGATCTCACTGGAGTTTAGCAGTGTCTGATTTGAGAGTTTGCCATTCTTCACTTCTTATGTTAGATTGGAAACATCAGCACCAAGGCAGTCCAGTGGAAAGCTGTGTTTTGCCTCAGTTTGTTTAAGTCAGCCAGGCTCAAGTTCATATCTCCTCCCACAGCCTCAGGTAGGTGTCCACCTTCTGCAGCTGCTCCTCAATATGCCACTAGAGAAATTTAAGAGCAATTAACCTTCAAAGACACTTGTGATGCTCTTGCCTGGATCAGGAGCTCTTAAAGTCAGCTGAGAGGTTCACAGACTCTCCAAGATGTTTTTAGACCCTTTTTTCCTCTCCCAACTCTTTCTCATTGATTTGGTGTTACGTATGACTGTATTTACAAGCACCTGACTCAGAGCTCCTTTTATTCATCACCAGGAACTCCACCAGAAGAGCTACATCAGAGCTCGGCAGTGGTGTTATTTATTCTGGCTTCTCTCAGGGTGACTTTCTGGGTGGGTTTTTTTGGTTTTGATTTTCTGCTATTCAATTGTTGGACTCTTTTCTCAATTTGTTCTTCTGGATCTACTGAAGAAATATGAGTGCCGTATATCATGAGGCTTAGGCCCTCTTGCGCTAATTAACTTGTAACTTCTTCTTCAGTTTTGCTAAATTTGGTGCTTATTTTACTGTAAACACCCATTTGTTCCACTGGGTAACAGATCTCTCTGAACATCTGGGAATCATCATGTGTCATGAATGACATGATGTATCCTCACTGTTAGACCAGCACAATGCTAGATCAGATGGATGGAAGAAATGTGTCAGGGGGAAGATTAATACACACTTGGTTTGACTTGTGACTCACTGGGTAAACTTTGTTCTCTCTTTGATGGTACAGATCCAAGATCTGAGTTTTCCTCTCCCATTTTGGTCCTGGTTTATAACATAGAAGCTTGCACTAATGAGACTGGAGCTTTTGCCTTCACATCTGCCTGGACCAACAGGTCTAAATAAATCCTCTATTTGTATGGCACAGCTGGCTCTCTCCTGGAGGTGGTTTGCTACCCTTAGGCTGGACAACTAGTGAGAATTTGGTAATATTCTGCCCTTGATGTGCCTTTGGAAGTGCATGTGGTACAACATCCTCTCTGAATGTCTTCTAGATTAAAGATAAACCTGTGTTGAGAAAACAAAACTCTCACTATTCGATTTTCCCATTAAAATTTCTTACTGGAATCTCTTTAAAATACCTGTTTGTTTGTCAACCCCGCATTCCCATGCTGCAGCAACACTGTGAAAAGGTCCCTTGGGAAGCAGGAGGATGGTATCTGAAAGGTTGGAACTTCACATCCTAACACATGTATGGATACAGGAGGTATTGTAAGAAGTGTATTTTTACAAGCATAACTGATACCGTAAGAAATAAAACATAGATTTTCCGTGTGAAGAAGCACTTCAGGCTCACCAGGTCTAGGCAGGGTGGCTTTTGCAGTGGTCACTGGTTGCTTGTCACCTATACCATAAAACTGATTTTTGACACCTACATGAGCTATTCCCATGTATTGCCTTGGCAGTAGTACAGCCTGGAAGAGTTGTCCTTGCATGGGCTGTCCTCTGCCCAGGACACCATAGGTCCAAGGAGAAGAGGGATTTTACTCTTTTTCTAGTTAGCAAAAGCAATCAAGCTCCAAGTACATCTTGTGGGGAAATAGATAAGGCAATCAGGGAGAACCTACAAGGAAGGCTGGAAAAAAAAGAGGTTCAAAGAAAAGCCTGGAGTTCCAGCAGTTTGTTCTCAGACTGGCTTGAGCAAGGGCTCCAGTCTGGCCAGTGGCAGCACCAGCAGCAATGAGATGAGTCAGTGCTGGGACCCTCTACCTTTTATACAGAACAGAAATTAGGGACTGAGACACAATACAAGGGCTGTGCAGGCCTCTCCAGGTGCAGAATTCATAAATTTCTAGATAGAAGCTCTGAGAACCCGAAAAGGTCAGTCACTGTCTTCAATTATGTTCTTGTTTTCTATTTCTTTTTTTTTCTCCTTTTGTATCTTTTACCTGCTTTGATTTAATTTTTTAAAAGCAGATTTCCATTTCTAGAAATTGCATTCACTCTACTTTCAGCATGCTGTATGACTATTCATTATTACATATTCGGTGAGCAGGAAAAAAATGGAGAAATTATTAGAGGCTGCTCAGAGCTGGGGCTGTTGTGGTGGTCATTAGAAGGGAAATGTGGCATTTTGTCTGTGAAGTGTGTCAGAATGAGGCCAGAGACAAGTGAGCAATAATGAGGCTCTTGAAACCAGTCTGCAGGTGCAGAGTGGTAAAATAAATAGACAGGTGCAGAGAGTGAGTTTTTAATCAGAGTCTTGGCAGGGATCTGGCTCAGGGGCTGCCCTGTTTGGCTTCTGTGCAAAGGAGGAAATTCAGTGGCAAAAGACTCACATGCAAATTGCAGCTCATGCTTGTGCACCACGGAAGGTTCAGGGGGGTTCCTATTTCCTTTTCAAAGCACTGTCATACTCTTGGAAAACTGAAGGCTTGTTCCTTGTAGCAGGAATAAATGAGCATAACTCCATGTCCTTCTGAGGATAGCTGGCTCTGATCTAGAGATGAATGTTCCTGTCAGCATTCTCCGTAAATACTGCAACTTGAAAAAACACATTTTCAGAGAAATTTGCTTTAGCAAGAGTTGTGATTTATTTTGGGTTCCTTACCAGGAAGTATTTGAGCAGGTGAATCATAGAATCACAGAATGGTTTGGATTGGAAGAAACCTTAAAGATCATCCAGTTCCAATCCCCTTGCCATGGACAGGGACACCTTCCACTATCCCACATTGCTCCAAGTCCTGTCCAACTTGGCCTTGAACACTTCCTGGGTTTTACAGGAATGGGGCAGCCACAGCTTCTCTGGGCAACCTGTGCTAGGGCCTCACCACCCTCACAGTAAAGAATTTCTTCATAATATCCTAACTAAACCTGCCCTCTCTCAGTGTGAAGCCATTCCTCCTTGTCCTGTCATTCCAGGCCCTTGTAATAGTTTCTCTCTCTCTTGTAAACTCCCTCCCGGTACTGGAAGGTTGCAGTTAGGTCAGTAATTTTTATGTTTCATTCAAGGGTTATGCAAAGTCCTAGCCAGCCTTGGAAATAATTGGAAAAAAATGCAATTTCAACATCACCAAATTTGGTGGTTTGTGTAACAAGTGTATATCAAATGAGGACAAATAGTAAAAATATAGGTATCTTCTGGGCTCTGGGAAAAGTGAAGGGGAAACAAGTAGACAGCAACAAAAGATTGTGTTGTGTCATGGGAGGTACAGGGGAAAAAGCATACACCTAATCCAGAACTGCATTTTCTTCAAGGCATCTTTATGTCTGTGGATGCTCCTCTGATCCCTGAAGTGAAGCAATCAGTACTTCTTCCTGACCTCCCCAGCAGAGCTGTCCCACCACGTCCAGTCTTTCCTCTCAGGAATGTTTACCCTCTCTCTGCCCTCCCACCTTCCTCCTTTCACTCTGGGTAAAATTCCAGTGTCAAACAAAGAAGAATTTTCTATGAACCCAGGGCAATGAGGAAATAAAGATTAGCTCAAACCATAAGCTTCTGTGACAAAAATCAGACCATACTGGGAAAAGCTATGCCTATAGCTTGTGGGATGGGCCAAAACTAACCATCCCAGCTCCTGGCTGAATTTCACTGACCACAGCCCAGACATGGTGGCTGTGGTGAACTTTCAGAAAATAACTGCTTTTAGCTATTACCAATCACAAAAATGTAATTAGCAACTGCTCATTTTAAGAGAACTGCAAGTCACCAGGTGGCAGTTTGCAAAGAGAAACACAGTG
This sequence comes from Ploceus nigricollis, assembly GCA_013399945.1. Taxonomy (NCBI): domain Eukaryota; kingdom Metazoa; phylum Chordata; class Aves; order Passeriformes; family Ploceidae; genus Ploceus; species Ploceus nigricollis. The sequence continues at coordinate 304,271 of VXBC01007852.1, read as the reverse complement.
AATTGCCCTATTCCTTTATTCTGCCCAATCTCCTCAGCACTTCACAGTCTACTGCCTTCAAACACCAAGCCTGGTGCCTCTGCTGCCACAGCAAGTTGTGTTTGTTGACCTGAAGGCTCAGAGGCAGGACCTGCCAAGGACAATGTGCAGAAAGTTGTCATCCATGTCTCACTGTCACAAGGCCCCTGTCTGGATCCTCTCCCTTCCCATCAGTTTTTTCCATGATTCCACAAATTCTTGCTACTGAAGCTTCATAGTTCAGATGTTCCCAACTCCCTAAATATTGAGTCACTACACTGCTAGGTGACCTGACAACTGTAGGGCTTTTAAACCAGACATTTTCCCTCCATCCCTCTCTTGTGGGCATCTTCAGCATCTTCATAACATCAAAGATTGATGTTATGATGATTTGTGTGTCCTCTAATTTTCACTCATCCCAGGGGTGATGTTGTTTCTTGCCATGGGGATTGTCTAGGGTAGAACCCCCCAGCTTGCTGTGAAGCAGCCCCTTGTCCCAAAGCTTTCCCAGTGGCTACAAGACTGCCATAGCTGGCAACCTGTCAGGTACCGGGGTGTGAACTCTCTCTGGGCTCCATTTAGCTTTGAGGAGGGCATGCTGCAAGCTGGGGCAGACACAGCAGAGGTATCTGATCGACAGAGCTCATCTGGAGCTCTCCACCCTTCCATGTGGGCACGGAGCTCACCGCATGCCACGCGCGGGGGATTCTTGGAGCTGCTGCAGATCGGCCTCGGCGGTGGGGAGTTCAGACCCCCTACATCTTTAAGCCCAAAGGGCACCGCAGGAATCTTCTGTGTGGTCTCACCTCTACGACACTATTGGTAGGGGTTGTTCTTGTCCTGCTGGCTTGTTTGCAGGAAGAGCTGTGTGGTCTTCGAAGTGCTCTTTGAAGTTCATGCAGAGTCACGAGGACACAGATAAGATGAGCTCAGAAAGGCTGATTTCAGGTGAAACCAGAACTTTGGGAGTATAGCTGGTCTTGGTGCTTGCTGCACATATTGTGCACAAAATAGGTGATAAATTACAGCCATGCTGGAGAAGGGATGCGTGAAAACATTTAAGGTGAGGTTAAATTTCTGTTAAGAAGCACCTCTTAGAGGAAGAGTAGTAAAAGCTTGGAGTACCTACACCTGAACTGTACCAGGTTTGCATGTGCTTGTTGTGCTTTTGGGTAAAGCAGAAGAGCGTGAATATTTAGCAAGCAGGGCTGTAATATACATTTTGAAATCCCTGTACTGCTCTGGAATTTATGGCATCTCCTGGGAAAGTCACTCATCTTCTTCAAGTTTCAGTGTCTTACATTAGATGAGGATGTCTGCACCACACTAGGCCAAAAATTCAAAGGTGCTTACACTAAGGTTATGGGAGCTATAGAAATGCTTTTTGTTGTCTTATTTTTCTGTTGCTATGAATGTAATCATCAGTTATATCAGTACCCAATTTAAGTAGCTAGTAAATGATAATCACTCTTCAAAAGAAAACTTCCAATAGGACCAACTAGTGGTGGATTCACAACTTGGCTCTCAAGGGCAGGCTGGACTGGACTTGGAACAACCTGGTTTAGTGGAAGGTGTCCCTGACCATGTCAGGGGGGTTGGAACTAAATGGTCTTTAAGGTCCTCTCCAAACTGTTCTGTGATTCTTATGACTTATCCCTACTGCTCTATCCTGGTGCTGTATCATTTCTTATAACCCAATTACATTAAAGCAGTTCTTTGGAAAACTTAATGGAAGTGAAATTGGGATGTCTGAAGAAGAGGGAAAACTATTTGATAGCAGGGTTTGATAATAGCAGCAGAAAGAAAGACATTGTATTCCAAGAATAATGTTGTAAGGATGCTGGTGCTGCAGGTTAAGCAGAGAAACACTTGAAGGGATGACGATAAATTGGGATTTGGCAACTTTCTGCAGACAAGCAAAAGGAAAGAGAAAAGTTAACAATGGGTCCTGAACTTTGCTGGTGTGCAACTTGGTTACAAACAAGGGAAGAATCCCTCCTGTAGGTATTCCATGGAGGTTTGGGAGGGCTGGTTGAAAATACACAACTGAAATTTCTGATCAGTGTTTTTGAGTATAATGAGGAGAGTCTATGGAATATGGCCCTTCCTGTGAATGTGACTGTGCAACATTTCCTCCGTTGCTGCTCTTGTCTAGTTTGCCTGCTTACCTTCTCTCTGAAGGCTGCCTCTTCTGCTGCACCATACAAAGCACGAGTGTGGGAAGTCCTTGATATTCTTCATAAGTGCAAAGTGAAAGCTTCTAGTATAGATTGCTTTGTAAGGCAGCTCCAAGAAATGACAGCCAGTAATAATAAAGCTTGCTTAATTGATATTAGCATAAATGTAAAGCCAAGTAATATTATCAGTATCAGTTCTGGAACAGTTCCATTGCATGTTCTTCACATCTCTGTTTATCTGTTTCAGGTGATCTCAGGAGACTGCTATGGGGGAATTCAGGGACGAGAAATTTAATGGTTGCAGTTTTATAGTCTTTATCAGACCATCAAGGCTGTAATCAAAAGATAAGAGTTATCATCTGTCATCTCAATCAAGTTTCAAGAGAAAATCATTGCACGAGAGCCTCTGGTAAGTCTATGAATTAATTCAAATCTGGGGAATGTTATGTAATTTGTGTTAGCACCCGCAAGCTCTAGTAACAGATCAGGAATTTTCCGTGGTAAATATTCCAAGAAAACAAAAATAAAATTGGTGGTTTTTTTCCCCAAAACAAACTAACCAATCCAAAAGGATGGAGTGTTACCTAGGCTATTTCTCATGGATTTGTGATTACTGTAAGCTCGTATGATGCGCAGAGTCAATCTCATCTTTACAGGGCTGTGAAAATTGGGATAGGTTTTCCTAGGTTTTCCCTGTGGAATGGAAGTCCACAGGATAGGATATCCCAAATGAGAGAGATTTTCCCAGGTTTTCTTTGGAACAGAAGTCTTGAAGAATGTACTTGTCAGCATGTATCTAGGTTGTCTGATTAAAAGGGGAATGGTCATGGGGAATAGACATGGTCATTAGGAATGTTGGTCTTTACCCCCCTTTCCTCACAGCCAGTGCTGTTGCAGGACAAATATTTATTGTGCAATGAGTAATCTCTAGATTTAATTCCTTCTCACCCATGTATTTAATTTAGTGGGAAGAAGTTGGAAAGATATTAGGAAGAGGACTGCTGTTGGTTTTCCATGGGCTTCTCAAACCATTAATGTTTACTGGAGCACTTTTGGAAATCCAGTCCTTCCTCAGCTGCAGAGGAAAGACTAGAGCTGCTGTGCTCAATCCCTGGCTGTCTAAAACGACTAATTGAGGTTGTGGCCAGCAACAGCAGAGGGGAAAGGCTGTTCAAGGGATCAGTCCTGCTCCAGGGTTCTCTGTGCCTGTGTACTCCATCCCTGTATGAGCCATCCGAGGTAGATGGCTCCAGTCAGAACTGGCCACGTGGACAGCGAGGTCGCTGTGGAAGCGTTCCTGTGCACTCAGCTGGGTATCCCACATCTGCTCCAGGTCCTCAGCTTTCCTCCTCTTTCACCCCATTTGGGACTTCAGAAGCACAGAGCAGAATGAAGCCAAGGGCTGTCTTTGTTCCGTGAGGCTGCCCCAGCTGGAACCTGTTGCTGGCTGACACAGCCAGCTCTTATATTGACACTGTTATATCCTTTGGCATATTACACTGCATTTACATCTTTTAATTCACCCCAGCAGACACATGGCTTATTTTAAGCACCATGTGTAAGAGCTTTTATTAAAACCATTACAGGGCACCAGATGGGGATGCAGAATTGACAGCAACAGGGCTGCTTGCTACCATACTGGATTTAGGAAATATTCCAGAGCACTTAGCCCTTCTCACCACTCTGCTTTCCTGCTCTGTGGTGACACAAACACTTCTGGGTTGGAGTTACATCTCTATGNGCCAAGCAGAGTGAAATGTGTCAGAATTTGCTCATCTGAGTTTTCTAGGCCACATAATTTCTGAATTACAGATTATGGCAAATAGGGTTTTGGTGGGAATGTTTGATGATAAAGAAATGTCAAATGAAGTGGAACAGAAAGGTTGATTTTTAAGTTTTGCCCATAAGTAAGAAAAAAAGAAAGGAATTGATGAGAATTTTCAGTAAATTAAGAGACAAGACTCATTAAAGAAACAGCATCTCTGAGGTATTCTCACAAATACCAAGATCTTAAGTACAATGGAGTCTAGAGAAAGTGCCAGTAGTCTTAAATAGATAAACTATAAAGGGATATGTTTTAAGGGAGAGTAGATTAGTGGATCTGGTAAATCTTGGCCTATTTGATTTAGATGTTTAACTGAGATGGATTAAAAAATATCTGATCAGTAAAGCTTGGACTGGAAGTCTTGTGAACTAGATTCTCATGTTAGCTGTTCTTCCTGCCACAGCAGTTACTGAAAGAGTGCCAAAATATTTGTGACAGTAGTTGTGGGGTTTTTTTAATCTATAAGTCTGACAAAGTGAATTTTTTCAGATGTTAGTCTTTCCTGCAGGTAAAAAACACGATGCTTTGCTTCAATATAATCAAAAGGTGATATGTAATGTGATGCTTTAAAATTACTTTTAAATGAAAAATTACTTAAACTTTAAGAAGTTTTCAAAAGGGTTAAGTAATCACAAAGAAAACTAAGGAACATTTGAGACTATGAATATTAATTTATTTTAACGTTTTCTCTAATTGAAAATAATACTGTGTTTTGGTTCAACAACCAAAGCTCCCAAATCTGTTCTAGCCCAAAGATAGCATAGCTATAGATTCCTCTAGCTATAAATATTTGCTTCTGATTTTCTTATCATGTCATTATAAAATGCTCCATTGCATCTTATTTTATCTAATTGGATAATACAACCACTTGCTTACATTGAATTTTGAAAATTCTATTTGAGAAGATAAAAATTAAGTCTTTCTATTTAATATCCCTGTCACAGACAGAATTTGAGTGGAACTGGAATTCTGTGACTTTTTTTTAGCTGAAATTCTCTTCTTGTAACAGGAATGAAATATCAACATTCCTGAAGTTAAAATGTGTTTTGTTGTTGGTATGACTAAAAAACAATTAACTTCTAATCCTGTGAACATTAAACTGTACTTAGCAATAGATATTTAGGGACATGCTGTGTCTTAAGGCAGCTTGAAAGTCTAATCAACTTATTCTTTCCTGTTTGTGTGGTTCACTGGTTCCTTTGAGCCCAGCTGATTCATGTAATACCTACCACAGGAGACAAAGCACTCTGGAGTCCAGACTGGTAAGAAGAGGAATATTTAAAATTAATAAATCAATGGACTTTTAGATTTAAGCTTAAAAAGAAAATCTGTAGCACATTTCTGAATTATAATTCTGAACTATGCGACTTTGGCTAAAGACAAATGTTCAGCTCCAGTGCGCCCCTATTTTGCCCAGCAGACTGTTTTCAGTGTTTTTATAGCTCTAGATGCTCTGTCCTTGCTACATTATCTGAAATTCCTGTCTTCAGCCTAGAGCTGGCAGTGCGAGCGGGGAGTCCCAGCTGCTCTCTCGGCAGGAGCACATCACTGGGGCTGTGCATGCACCGGAGCGAGCGCTGTAAACACACAGCCTAGCACGCAAGCCTTCCCTCCTGGTGAACTTTGCCATTTGCTAATTTATCCCTGCTCTAAGTTTTCTCTTGTGTTTGCCTTTTTCTATAATTTCTTCCTGTAAAGCCTGTGTGGGCTGGCTTCTAGTTCCCGTGCAGTGCGATTTTCTAATCCAGCAGTTTCACCTCCGGCTTTGGACATAAATCAGCAGAGAACTCTCACAGGTTCCTTGCGCCCTGCTCGGGGAAGGAAGGAGGAATACTGCAGATATTGAGCTAATGCTATCAAGCTGCCCAAAGCAGGAGAAGAGATTGATAAGAGAAAGCATTGTATTTATAGTTTCTGGCATATAGCATAGCACAAGTCCTATTTAAATTCTTCAGAAATTAGGATCAGATGACTTAGGAACTTCTGGCGTATTTGAATCTTAAGTGGTTACAGACAGTTTTGCTCAGACTTTCCTTCAGTTGTTATATGTGCTACTTCTTCATTTAGAACTGGTTGGGAAAGTTTACAAATTCTTGGGAGAATGGAAAAAATCCTGCTCACACTGAGGCTGAGTGGCAACAGGGATACAGATCCTCCCTGAGGCGCTACCTTTCCTGTGTGTGTGTCTGTGTAAATGTGTGCAGAGGGATTTAATTTGCTGGTGTTCAGTGTGATGTTGCCTTTGTTTTCCAAATATTAATTCTGACCTTGCTGCCACCATGTATGACATGGACATGGTAGAGATCTGCTCAGGTGAAGGGTCAACTTCAAATTACCATATTTTTTGTCTTCAGCAATAGGTTATAGTATGAAGCACTTGAATGGATACTTTATGAAGAGCAGAGAAAATGTAAAACAGCCTTTACTTGTAGAAAATGTGATGCATTGTTGTCATCAGGGCACCATGAAAAGCATGGTACAGAAGTGCCCTGGGATGGCTCTCAAAAGGTAAATCACTGCCTGGGCACAGAGCAGAGGACAGCAGGTGTCAGTTCTGAGTATGGGAACGGTGTTTTTCTGCTCAGATCCAACTGCACTGCCATGAATGTGACACAGTGGTTGGGCTTGCTTGCTCCCACACAATGAGAACAGCTAAAGTATTTCCTTCTTATTATTTTTTTTTAACTGCCTTCATCTGAGCTGAGAGCTCAGCCTGTCCTCCAATGGGCAGATTCCAGCTCAGATGGGTGTTCTGAGCATGAAACGGGTTCCACTTCAGTTCTGTGCCTATGCAGCAGCAGCTGAGGTCCAGCCTGCCTTCCCAGAGGCTCCCATCAATTCCATGTGCTCTGCCAGCCCCCTGTGTTACCAGAGCAGCTCTTGTGAAATGCAAGGATGCACAAAACCCGTGTCAGCTGTACCTCCACAGGGATTGCTCAGTCTGTGGAGTCCAGCCCAGCCCCTGCCCTGCCTGCACTGTGGGACAGCCCGAGCTGCTCTCCTCCATGTGTGTGCAGGAGCAGCCTGGCTCAGACCAGCCTTCTGCCAGGGCTTCCTGGCACACCCCACTGTGCTCCAGCTGCAGTTGGCGTGGCAGCTTGTCCAAATGGCTGGGAGAGCTCCCGGAGCCTCGGCAGATGGGGAGAAGCGGCTTTGGATCACACACGGCTCTGCCCGCGCTTGGGCAGGAACCACCCGCCTCCAGGTAGGGCAGGGGAGCCTCCTGAGCCACCACCCCGTGGCCTCACTGGTCCCCCACAGTTTCCAAGCTTTGGCAAAGGCTGCTCCCTCTGCCTGTTCCTTGCGGTTATGGGTTGGGTCGTCTGCAGAAGGAGCAGAGCTTTTCAGTCTCCCTGAGGTCTCTTGAGTCCTAAGGGACTAATAACTCATTGGGATGGTTGGAGCTTGACAGGGACCTGGAGGTTAATTGCTGTAATTCCCTGGCAGTATCTTTCACCCTTGGGGCAGGACAAGTAGGAGTTTCTCCCACAGCAGGAGTCAGAATTGTTCTACAGGAAACACCCAGGCCAAGAGGCCTCTCTCCAAGTTAGTTCTTTTATGGTAACAATCTTAGTATTTTTTTAAGGAAATCTCTAACCTAAGTAAGAAAGAGGTCTGGTAAATGGATCTCTCACTTGCAGGCTTTCACAGTTGTATCATTAGCATTGCCACTGATCAAAAGATCAGATGAAAATGCAAATAAACAAGTGAATTGATCTTTGCATTTAGAAATAACGAAGTTGGGGAAATCCCCCTCTATCCTTAATCATCAACCCTAAAAGATTTTGAGTCTGATTGTCCTTGACAGTGAGTCAGTGTTATCTTGACACAAAGACAGGGAGAATGGAAAGTTGTTTTGTGAAAGTGTTTTGTATCCATTTTGAGCTGTTATGACTGATGATGAACCAGGGTGTCTTGCTCTATATTATGGAAATACTGATCTTGTTCTCTTAGAAGTTAATTATTAGCATAAAAAATTTTACTCTATTACTCAATTCCTTTTATTATAAGCGCAGCCTTTGTGTTATTGCAAAATTAGCTATAAATACATTGCATGATATCTAAATGTTGCATACTACATGGTTTCTAAGCTCTAATGTCCTGATACAAACCAACTCGGTACTCAGCAAGGCTTCAGAAAGATCCAAAGTATCTTTTCCATGATTTTTTCACCAAAGGGTGCTTTCTCATGTGACTAAAAAAATGTTCTGTGTAAAAAAGTCTGTAGGGAGAGGAAGCCTTTTCTCAGGCTCTAAAGTGCTGGCAGGTCCAAGTGCCCTGAAGATTGTCAGAACTGGGGGTGAAGTTCTTTATATCCATAATAAATACTATTGTTCAGATTGCCAGTTCAGGCTTACTCTGGGAATATTCTGATTTTCGGTTGCTCACTTTTGTCCATTCAGGTCTTATTTTAATGTTGTCTTTTTAATATTGTTAATTTAATATATGCCACAGGTAACACTTTCAAGGGACCCAAGCCATGTAGGAAGTCACATAGGGACCTTCAGACCTTAAGCTGCCTTAGGGCTAAATCCTATTCTTCTTCTTGGTGATTTACACTGTGACAGTCCATATCCTTCCTGACCTGGGGCATAATCCCTGTTGGAAGTTGTGGGGCAGAATGCCCACATCATACTCAGTTAATACATTAAAAAGTTCCTGAGTACCATGTGGACATCTGAAGAAATATCCATGTTCAACACATTACTTCAATTTCCTCTAACAAGAATATTAATCTAATTGATGTCAGAGTATGGTGAAAGTCACTTGGCTTTCTCATCAGCATGTGTGCATAAATACATATATAATTTGCAGCAGAAATACAGCTCATTTACAATATACATTAAAATACATATAGCTAGTAACTTTTTTGCAGTTTTAAACTGTTACACAAAAAATATCAATTTTTATATACCTGTAGAGAGTGTGTGTGTATGTGTGTGTGTGTGTGTGTGCATTTGTGCTAGGAAGTTATCCTTCCATGTTTATGGCATTCAGTGGGATGGATGAAGCACCCATGGAATTTTGCCAGCTCTGCTGACGCAAGCTCCCAGCTCATCCTATAAACATTTACGCTTCTGAGTAACTTCAGTCACGTACAAACCCTGGGCCCAAAGATTCCTCGTGGGTCACTGATTCCAGCCCTGTGGTGGGACAGGCAAGGCTCAAAACTCCTCTCGTAAAATGGCCAAGCATTCATGTAAAGCTTCCCTACTTTTCACCTGCCATCCCTCCTGCTGGAAAGTTACTCCATTGCCTTCTTCAGCTGATAGTTAAATAATCTTCCCTTATTTTCATCCTCAGGTTAGTCATGGACAATTTCATTCTTATGTCAATATTTTAAGTACCTCTTCTTCCTCCCTGCTGTTTACCCAAGGAGAGCAGTCGTGCAGCTGAAGTTATTTATGTGCATTAGCAGCTTTAGGTCCTTGGGGGTGGATGTCCACATGGATTTTACTTATGTACAGATAAACAGGCAGAATGATTTTACAAGCCAAACCTGTCAGAGTGATTAAAACTAAGCAGGATCCCAAAGTAAATGTGTCTGGGGTTGATAAGGACTGTTTTTGAAGCAGTTGTCCTTCAGCGTGCAGCTATTTCTGGGCAGTTGCAGCTGGTTGACTTTGCTGCCCCATGATTTATATCAGGACAAGTCTCCTGCTCACATAAAACATAGGATGCCACAACCCAATACAGATCTGTTCATCATGAAAGGAGATATCTGTGTCTGTCTCTTATTTTCCTAGCAATAAATTACATGTAAGCTGGCAAAGCTGTTCATTTCCACTTTGGGGCTGAACTGGAGGGGTGGTTTGTACTTTGGTATTCTTCATTCCAGTGCTGCACCAGGTGTGCCATGTTGGTATTCCTCCTCAGCTAAGTAACTTTGCAAACATGATTCCTCTTTCCTTCATGACACTGCAATTTCTGTATCTTCAAGAACTGAGACAGATAGCATTTGGAAAGTTAATTTAAGTTCAAACAAGTTCACTGTGAGTGAGGTAGAATGGGCTACAGAAGAGCCCTCACCAGACCCTCTTCCCCTGTCCAGTCCCTCACAGACCCCTGAACAAGGAGGGGAGGAAGGCAGACACTGTATTTTATGCTAATTGGCCACCTGACCTCTCCATCCCTTCTCTGGGTGTTACAGAGACCTGAGAACACGTGGGATGAGAGCTGGTAAAGCCAGGAGTGACATGGGAGGGAGAAAGAGCTCCCAAGTGTTACAGGCAGGGGAGTAAAATCTGCCATAGAAGATCATGGACACATTGAAATCACATCAGCTAACAGATTTAGTAAGGAAATCAACAACTGAATGGGACCTATCTTTTTGGGGGTGCTCTTCATAAAACTGGCTTGATTTGCCATTTTCCAGCACTGCAATACACTTGAAATAACCCCATCATAAACAAAACAAGATTTTCATAAGAATGCAAACTTGCTCCCTGTAGCTCTAGTAGAAAGTTGTTGGCAGCCTCATCCTGCAATGCCAGGTGATTTGTGCAGCAACTTGTTAACAGCAGTTAAGCAATGAAATCAGGTGCCCTTCCCCGAGGCTACAGATGAATCACCGAATTGCAGGGAGGGAAACGAGACTGGGAGTAGAGTGGGTACACACCAGTGAAGAAAGGAGATGGGAGAAGCTGGGGTGGACAGTCATGGAGCCCAGGGGATGTGTCTCGATGTTTTTGTTTAGGCAAAGTGTAACTAGTGGTAACTGGAGGATACAAGGTCAGAATCCCCTGTCAGAAACTGTTTGGGCAGGTATCACTTGGGAGTAGCTCAGTGGATGGGTGTCTGTGGAGCTGCACTGACGTAATGCAGCTGGAAGGAGGCCCCGGGTCCGTTCCCCTCCTGGTTACCTGCTCTCTAAATGGAGCCTCCTTTGCCAGTCACCTGTAGCTTCCCAATTCTCATAGATTAGGTCACCCAAATAAAATTCAGTTAGGTCACCACAAGCGGGTGGTGGTACTCACGAGGGTTTATTGTAACCTGCTCTGAAACACAGATAGATAACACAGACAGCTTCCACCATATTTTCATCCACATGCTGGACTATGGTCCAGATTTTCCTGGTTAATTATGCAGAGGTTTTCAAGTGCAAAGTGACCTCTTTTGTAGCTTCACAGCATAAGGTTCACATGATGGGATACTTCAAATCTCTTTTGCAGTCATACTGTATTGATTGGTTGTGACACAGTGCATAAATCCAGCCCCAGTGACACTCTGACAACAATCCTTGATGTGATAAACCAACCAGTACAGCCCCAGGCACTGAAGGAGGCTGGAGACTGGAGCTGAATGTTGGCCTGATTTTTCAGGATGCCTCAAGTTACTCCTCCAAGCACATCTTTGCACTCCTTCCCTCAGTTAAGGCTTCAGAGCGTGAAGTCTGTATTCCTTCTTCGGGGAAAGCGTGTGAGAACTGTTTCACTTTCAATTAGCTGAACTGGAGCAATGGCAACAGAAGCACTGAACAAAAGAATAAAACATGGATTGCCTAGACTGGGGTTTTCTCTGAAAAATAGCCATCAACTTTATTTTTTCCAGCACAGCACCAATGTACCTTCCCACCAGAGGCAGAGGATTTGATCTATGTTTTTATGGATAAAGTACAAACCCAGAGTGTGGAGCTGTAAGAGTGTTACCCAGACATTTGGGCAGGTTTGATGTGCCAGGGTTGACTGTGTCTGCTGGACTCTGTCTCCTCCCCACAGCATGCCAAGCAGTTCTGTGGCTGTTTCTCTAACCCTCCTGTCCTTGCTTGATTGGTAAGGTCTGGTCACACCAAACCTGGAGATCTTCTGGCTCATCCATATTTGTAATGAACGGAGGTACAATCTTTGGAGTGTAAATCATTGCAGAAATGTACTGGTGTGCTTTTTTATGCCTACTCTACTTCTTATCTAGGTGAACTGCACCCTTAATACAGGTTTCTGGTAGGAAAAACTAGGATTCCTTCTTGTTTCAGTAGCACTTGCATATTTGTCCATGATGAATTAAACCCTTTCTTAGAGTACTTTCAATTTCTACATGCTGAAATGAGAAATCCCTATAAGGCAAGAATGATCAATATTTTTAGTGGTTAAATATATAACATTTATATTCTTTAGCCCATGTTCAGCACTGCATTTAGATTCAAATTCTGAATCAGCTTACCATTGATTTGAATGTTGAATTAGATACCAAAATATGCACCAAGAAACTTCATGTGAAACATTCAGCACTTCTTGAAAGCTGAATAAAGATCACAGGCTTTCAGTAAAAATAAATTCCCTTCTGTTAGGGAAATAAGTATTTGAAATAAAATGATGAAGTAATCTTAATATCCTTGCACTAGACCTGAGAATTAGAGTGACATTTATTTGAAACACTGTCAAACCGACCATCATTACCAAGGTTTTGCTCTTTGATATGAGTTACTACTTTGTACAGTGGTTTCAGCTTTGTGTTCTGTGAATCAGGTTTACATCCCAGCCCTGTGTTCTCCTTCAAACATCATCAGCCCCAATTCAGCAGACAGAAACTGAAGTTAATCACAAAGAGGCAAAAGCTAAAATCCAAACTGATCTGATGGGCAAATGTATGGAAAACTATTAATGGGTGGGGCATCTTTAAAAATAATGGGAACAGTGTTCCTCTTCATTAAAAAGTACAGAATAGATATTTGGGCTAAAACAAAAAAGTCTGTTGCCTACAGGTACTGGCAACGTATATGTCTCTTTGCAAATTATATTTTTATTATAAATAAACAACCTGCTTTGCAATACTGTGACTTCATTCAGATCTTATTCTTTAACATAATTGAAGATCAAATACCTCATGCAGGACTTATAGAGTCACCTCTTTTTTTTTCACTTAACTCTGTTTTGATCTGTAGGTATTATGTTATGAGCTGAAATGTTCATAAAGCCTCCAGGCTCTCATTCAAAGCAGCTGACAGCAGCTCAGAACTCTCCCTGGAGTAGAGGAACTCTTGCTTTTGTAAATCTGCCCTCTACAGATTTCCTATCCCAAAGAAGATGCTATACTTCCTTTTTTCATTGATTAGATACTTTTGAGAAAGGTTTCACATCCAAAGTGTCTTTGCAAACCATTCATGAAAGCTCTAAAATAAATATATTTCTTTATACCTGTAGCTCTAAATTAAACCAGATTTATATTTACTCACCATGATCTAATACTGCAACAACTGAGCCATTGACAAGTGATCCAAATCTTCCCATCAGTGTCAGTTCTGAATGGGATCTGTGTTATTCATGCTATAATTAAAGGAATAAGAAAAGCCTCTGCTGATGAGTGTCCCTCACTGAGAACAGAGATTTCATAACTGGGCACTTAGTGGGTTTAAGGCAGGTCAGAGTAATTTGTGATGGACAAAACTACAAATCATCATAAGAAATGCTATTAGTGGCAAGGCTGGTTCATTTATCAACTCCAGTTCACCAAACCCCATCATAAGAAAATCTGGATCTAGTTTCCTTTGGTAAAATACAGCAGGAAGTAATTTTTGAATATTTTCTAAAATATGTCTACAAGTTAGGGTGTGATATTATGTGGATAATGCTAAGCAAAGGGATACAGCTGGCTCTCTGTACCTTGCTGTGGAATAAAAACTGAGTCACTGCCATGGAGAGGTCACTCCAGGGCTCTGAAAGCAGATTAGGACTTAACATCAGTTATCCAGATGTATCTATAATATTAAATTTATCATCCATAACTATGCAACAAAATGAGCATATTGAAATAGACATTATGTGAAATTAGAGCTATTGGGAGACTCTTCCAAAGAACAATAGGATTTTTGCTTTTGTTTCAACAGGACTGAAATATATCCCATTTCTTATAAGAAAGAGCAGCAAATAATATTTATTATCCTTTTGATATGGAGCCATTACTGGAAGCCATTATCATCATATTTCAGGTTACTTAATCAGCTCTGTGAACTGATAACCTACATAAATAATTGCCTCACTGTTGCCAACAGTGCTTTTGGCACACTATGAAAATAACATTATTCCTTACGAATTAAACCACAATAAGAGTTTAAATGACAGATTAAAGGCTTTCTTTAGGTACCTTGAATCCTTCCAAACTGAGCAAACAAGAAGAGACCTACCATTTTTCAGGTATGTGATAGAGGTGAACTACAGCTGAGCTCCCTGATGGCACAGAAACCAGGTGCATGTGTCCAAACATGCCAGGCAAATGCAGATGATGAAAAAGAAAGATTAACTGCTGAAGAGCTACCTGCTCTTCAGAGCATTCCAGCTATCAGGCACACCCCAGTGGATTCTGTAATGCTCGGAGTGTATCCATAGGTCTGGAGGCAGGGACTCCATTATCTGTTTGGCTCTTTTCTGTTCCTGCGCGGAGCAACTCATGTCTGCAGCATTGTGCAAGATGTTCATTAGTGTTTCATTAGTATCCCTCACTTTGTAGTAGCTTCTTTCAGTTTGAACCTTTCCCTCTTATCTCCTTCTAGTTAGAGATGTCCCAAATGGCCATAGCTCAAAGCAGCGTGACCAGTCCCATTTTTTGTATTGCATTGTCTAGTTATCCTTAGCTGGATGTGTGCTCATAGCCTGCCTTTCACTGCAAGAGGTGAGACAAAACTTCTGAATGAAGTTCTGCTACATGTCTGCTTCTTCTCATCCTAAATGATGAGAAGAAACCAGGATATGTCAGCCTCCCTAATATTACCAAAACCTGTGCCTGGACAAAAGCTGTAAGACAATGACTGTATATATACATAGGGCAGCCAAGGGAAAGGATCTCCAGACAGGTCAGCACAATGTTTTGCCAGGACAGGCTGCTGCTCTGTTCTGTAACAGCCTGGTCTGAGTTCTCTGAGGGACAGCCTGGCAATGTCATCTGGAGGAGCTCATCTTGGCACATTTGCTCTCATGGCAGGAGGTCAGGTTCTCCATGGGCAGGCAGCCAGGCATGGAAGTTGCTTTAAAATTCTGCCTGCACCACTTGTATCCCAACAGCCATAAAGATGAAAATCACAGAATGGTTTGTGCGGGAAGGGACCTTAAAGACCATCCAGTTCCACCCCTGCCATGGGCAGGGACACCTTCTATAGACCAGGCTGCTCCAAGCCCCATCCACCCTGGCCTGAACACTGCCAGGAATGGGACAGCCACAGCTTCTCTGGACAACCTGTGCCAGGGCCTTACCATGCTCACAGTAAAGAATTTCTTCTTGTTATCTGATCTAAACCTGCCCTCTCTCAGTTTAAAGCCATTCCCTCTTGTCCAATGACTGCAGGTCATTGTAAAATGTCCCTCTCCAGCTCTCTTGGAGGTCTCCTAAAGGAGAAGTTCCTGGAAATTTCAAATTAGAGGTGGCATAATATTTTTGACCCCCATTTTCCATGAAACAAAATTAAAAGATGGAATTTGTGACTAGATTGAAGTCCTGTTTATATTATACCATAATCTCTTGTATGCTATCTCACCATCCTTTGTGGGTTGTAGCCCAGGTGTTTCAACCCTCCTTCCTACCCTTTATTTATGAGGTTTTTCTCATATATTGTGTGGGAAAGAGGAGAAACATGTGGTAGTTAGAGAGATGAGATCTGGCCAGGGATCTTACACCAGCAGAGCAGAATGAGGAAAGATACTTAAGTGCTCTGCAGGGAAAAGTGGTTTCATATTTGACTCGGATGGAAAGTTTTCATTCAAGCTTCACCACTTTCCTTTTGAAACACTGGGTGGGAAGTTCTACAGAAAATAATTCCCCACTAAAAAAATTTTTGGCCTGGCCTACTTGTTCAAGTCTGTGCTGCTGCATCGAGCTGAACTCCCACGGTGTGTCCAAGCACTG
Organism: Ploceus nigricollis; assembly: GCA_013399945.1. Lineage (NCBI taxonomy): Eukaryota > Metazoa > Chordata > Aves > Passeriformes > Ploceidae > Ploceus > Ploceus nigricollis. The sequence continues at coordinate 288,419 of VXBC01007852.1, read as the reverse complement.
CCTGTGCTGGCAAGTGAGACCTCAGTGCTCAGGGCAGGTACCTGAGCCTCAGCCAGCAGTTGCCCCAGTCATCTTAAGGAATTACCTCTAGATGTCACTCATGAATCCCTCTTATTCAAGGGATTTAAATAAGTAGTTAGGATACCTCTGACACAGAAACCCTTCAATCACTCTGCTTGGTTACTGAAATGTTTGTTTTCTGCCCTCCTTTTCCACACTGCTGGAGTCAGATAAAGGCTGAAGGCAGAGAAGGTACTTTTTCAGCAGTGCAGAGATGCCTTAACTCATGCAGAAAATAAAAAAAATAGAGAAAAGCTCAACCTTAGTCAAAATAAATAAAGACTTCTGTAGTCTTTGATGTCAATTGAACAATCTCCCAACAAGCTGGGAGAGCTCAGGATGAAGCTGATCATCTGTTGATTTATTTAGGTAACTGTGTCTTGTTAGTACTTGCTTAGCAATGGGTCCAGATGCTTGGTATAACACTCTTGAGCCCATGACTAAAATGATTTAGATGGCAATTTCCACACTCACTAGGGCTGAATAGACTGAATAGAACAGTTCCCCTCCAGAAACTAATTATTTTCTGTTAGATGTTTTCGGTGGATTTGCTTTTTTTTTCTTCCTTAAAACATGATTTATTTAATTTTGTGGTTGCTTTTTTAGTAATTAAAAAATCCAAACGCATTTATGCCTGACTTTCAACAGAGGGAAAGTGTTCTTATGGAAAAGCTATTTCTAGAGAGAAGAAGGAAAAATGTCTAAGAAAATTTGGGGCATCTCTAGCAGTAAGGAGGTTTTTGAGATTTGGACCTTACCCATAGTATAGTAGAATTTTATTCTGCAAATAGTTGAGCAGAAGCCAAAGGGTCTCCTAATGGAGTAAAATACTCAGGGTATGTATAAGAGTATATGAATTCTCATATGAGCCGTGGCTTATAATTGTTCCAGTTTCTCTCATGTTTGGAAGAAGTTTGGCCTTTCATTGTTCCAGTGTTCAACAGTTCATGGAGTGATGTGTTTTCCCATAAAACCTTCACTGAAGCTTTTGGAAGTTCATCAGTCCTGAGCTACTTAAAGGACTTGTTCTTCAGTGTTATCCTGTCACAAGTATTCACTTTTCATTGAAATTAAAATTAATATCTGCGATGGCTGCATTGCAGCCAGGACTTCCAGAAGGCTGGCAGTCAGAATGGACAAAAGATTCCTATCAAATAGTAAACAAAGATCTTGTAAATAAACAGGGGGTAATGAGTGTCTGGCAGGACAAAGCAACCACATTTGCAGATCATACAACAATAAATACAATTTGAGTTTATCAAGTAATTAACCTCTTCGTATGAGTATGTGGATATGCATGCATTTGTATGTATATATATTTATGTGTGTTGATTATTGCCCCTTTTACTTCCATGGGACTTTGAAAGACAAGGTCCTACATGAAGACTCAAATAGCATAACAATTTTGTCAAAATGTACTTTTATTACTAAAACTACAAGGGACAGTAAAGCATTTGCAACCTTAATAGAATTTCTCATGGTCAAGGGGTTTTACAAGTACAATTTAAAAGTAATGGAAGCTGTACTTTGATGGCATTGGAATTTCAGAGTTATTTAGGTTTTATTTATAAGGCAGGAAAAATATTGTATTGGGTTAAGAGCACTTGCAGTAGGCAGATCCATGAGGCATTTTTGCTGCAACTTCACCTTTCCATGTCTGTTTTTTGCTGCTGCTACTGTATCACAAACACTGGCTCAGGTCCATAAAGATGCTTGTCTGCTTTGTTCCCGATGGTCTGAATTAGGCACCCAAAACTCTTCTGGGTCTTTGTCATGTCAGTGTAAAAAATGGGAATCTTTTGTCTACATCCCTGGAGAAAGGCAATTCTTAGAGGGACACTAAGCTTGGCAATACCAAGTAAATGATACTGATAGCTCTCCGTGTAAAAAAACCCAAAAATATAGGCAAGGATTAGAAGTTAGATTGCTAAAAAAAAAAAGCATTATTTAAAGTAGCAGGGGAGTGGAGGTACTGGAAGACCTTAGAGGCACAGACTGGATGTGAAACTCAGCAAAAAGATCCTATCTATCCTGCAGGGTTGCCAGGAGGGTGTGAGGGGATTTATCTTCTCCATCAGAGAAGCTGCCCCCACTGCTGAAGCAGTTCCTTGCTCCTGCTTCTAGAAAAGGATTGCTCTGCCTGGGTTTGGTGCAGGGAGGAGGAGGCTTGAGCATTGTGGCAGTGGTGGGGTCTTGGAGACGCCATAAGGAAAGTCCGTTCATTTTACTTTTCAAAGCCTGGAAATTTAAATATACAAACAAACCCCATACTGGACAAATAGTTCATTTGTGAAGTTAAGAACTCCAGACTTAGGATATTTTGGAACTCCACAAGATTCATCCTTCTCTGGCATGATTGATAAATGGCCAAAGGGTGTGTGAAGAATGTGTTAAGGAGGATTAAATCAACCAAATAAAACCCAAAAAAACCTGACGACTAAACTATCTACTCATTCCTATACCACAGAAATGTTTAGGAACTATTTCCAGGCTTCTGGCATTTTTTTCCAAGAAAAAGTTGGATATAGTAAAAATTTGTTTCATTATCTTATCATAATTATCCAGTTCCTCAAATGATGAAAACCATTTCTAAAATTATTTGTTGATGCAGCAGTCTTTGAGACTGTTGCCACTGTGGAGGGATGCTGGGCTGGTTTGGGCACAGTAGGATGAAATGGCAATCAGTTAGCCCAGGAAAAACCCACTTAGAGAAAAATGGATCCTGCAATCAGAGATTATGTCATAATGAATGTGCACAGGGGGACAAAATTAACCTTTGTGCCATGGCATGGACTTGAGGCACTTGAGTGCCTGAAGTATAACAGGAGTCAGTCGCTGGGGAGATAAGCAGCCCTGAGCAGCAATGTGCTCTGCGGGGAGGGGACAGGAACGGCGGGATGCCAGGTCTCACCCCTCTGGGAACGTGCAGGAGGGGACATTTTACCTATTCTTTTAAGGCTGTTTCAGCCTTGCCTGTCCCACCATCGGTGCCCCTTCCCAGGCTCCTCCATTCCCAGCTTTCCTGTGTTCCTCTGACATTTCACAGCTCTGGCTGTTATCACTAATGCGATGGAGAAATGCTTTGGTGGTGCATGGCCGGGTCATGCAGGGGTAGAAAGGGGGAAGGGATGGGAATTCTGTATTCCTGTGCGGCCAAGCACTGTGGTTACTTGTTTGCACGTTGTCAGCGGGGCCAAGGAGGTCCCAGTGGCGGAGGAGATGCTGGCCATGCCCTTGCTTGGGTGCTGGCAGGGCTGGCACCATGACCATGGGGTGGTTGTGCCCCCGTAGGAAGCGCTGAGGATGAACAGGGCCCAAAGCAGGAAGCTGCGGCTGCGCGCCCCAGGCATGAGCTGGGGGTGGCACTTCAGCCCCCGTTCTCCAGCCACCACATCCCCTCTCCCCCTGTGATCTGGTGAACGAGGGGGTGGCTGTGGGAGACGGGGGGCACGGGCCTTCTGCTCGGCATGTGGGGCGCTCCAGCTCTGGGGAATAAGCTCCGGCAGCATGCGCTCTGCAGTGCCACTTCAAAGCAGGCTCTGGCAGAGAGGCAGGGGATTGTCTGGCGGGATTAAACCACATTGGAACCATTTTGGAAAGGGTTTGACTCTTTGATTCTTTCGTATACAAATCTGACATCAAAGCCAAGTCCTGGTGTCTGTCAGATATGTCCTTCATCCCTAGAAAGAGATAAAACAGCCTCCTGTCAGTCAGATAACACGATAATTAGACAGCGTGATAATGCATTTATCCTGGTGCTTACAATCCTTGATCATATATTGCAATTATGTATACAGGCCACAGCAGCCAGTGTCTTTAATTATAACCTTGATGGCAAAATGATAGGAAGCAAGAGTCTTCCTAAGGGTAGGAAAAAAGAGATTTTAAATTCATTTTTATAGATCCTCACTGAATATAATAGAAGGGATTAATATTAAACCCTTTGCCAGCGTGTTTGTGTGACCTGACAAACATGTTTATAAAGAAGCAGCAGTGTGTGGCTACTACATTAATATAGGGCAGATATTAGAGCAATATGAGATAGGTACTAAACCAGATAGAAACACCAGCACTTCAGTTTGATGGTAATCTGCTGCCCAGAAAATTCACACTTAAATGACTACAATAATCTTATTATTGAGATTTTCAAGATAAATAGCTGACTTAAAGATTTCTCATTTATTTAGCCAGAAACTTCTTGGTTGCTTTGCAAATATCAGCTAGACAAAAACAGATAGGTGATATTATCCCTCCTGCAATAAACTGCCTCTGTACCAGACTGGACAAGGCTCCTGGATCAGGAAATCTGATTTTTTATACCCAGTTGAAATATGTTTTTACTTGCATATTATTTAACTGCAATTATATTTTTGAGTTTTTCATGCATTATGAAGCCCTTGACTAAAATAAATTGAGCAAATGAAGGCAGGGAAGTGGGGAGTGGTTGCAAAAGGTGTCAGAGTTCATAATTCTGGTGCTTGAGTTTTTATCCATTTTCTACTGCTCAGTGTTTGGTGTTATGAAAAACCCACTGAGTGGTGCATGTCTGACTGCTGGTCCAGCCCTGATCCTCCTCCATTTCTGCTCTCATATGGAAAAGTGGCCATGTAAGCACATCCCTTGTGAAGGGTCATGGTGACCATGCCAAGGAGATCACCAGGAATGGAAATGCCAAAGCTTGGGCATCTCCCTGGACCTCAGGATTGGAGGACAGAAGCTTAGAGGAGAGGGAGAGACTTCAAGTGAGCATTTTCCCAAGGGAAAACAGTCTTAGCTGTTAGGAAGTGCTGAAAGATTATGGAGTGACAATCAGGCCCCTTAAAATAAGATTTTAACATTTGGGAAAAATGGTTGCCTTGGGAAAACTGAACTGTAGATGTAATCATCTGGTTACAGAAGGTGACTGAAGTAATGGTGTTAGAGCACAGACTTACCTTCAGACACAAACTGTGAGCAGGACAAGGATAAACCTTCTTGGCTGTGACCGTGCATTTGCTTAGGAATTACCAGCATGGTGATGATTGGTATAGATTGTTTCTTGTTTGTCAGAACAGAACTATGTGTTTATCAAATTCAAATGGTCCCTCAGGGGTTGGGAGTCATTCTCTGCATCTCTTATTCTTTTAGGGCCTCTCCTGTCCCTCCTTATGCCACTGCAGGGCTTTCCTCTGCAGCTTCCCCTTAGGCCCTCGCCAGCAGCAGTGTCCTGCAGCTTATCCTTAGTGTCTTAGACGCTCATCCTTAGTGTCTGAACAATGTCATTCCTCATTGTCAGCAATCCCAGGTGCGTGGCATGCTTGGGAAATGAGGCCTTTTTGGCAGCCGAGCCCCTACTGCCCCTGTGCCCAGCCCAGACTCCCAGGAGCTGACTGCTGAAGTAATTTGCTATGGCTACTTGGTGCCTGCTTGGTTAGTAAGGCTTGTGCAGAGGAAAGCCCCTTTCAGACTGAAAGGCCAGGACTTGGACCCTCGGGACATTAGGACAATACCATTGATGGTCCTGTGGTTCTTCTGCAGCAATCTTTTCCTGCTCCCATCTTTGCACCCTAAAGCACCAGCCAACGTGTCTGCAGAACCTCAGAGGATATAAAGATTCCCATGGAAAATTGCCATGGAAATTCCTCCTCCAAAATTACAGGATTAGTCTGCACTGGAGAGCCACATCCATGCAAGGGAAGAAGCCACAAAGCTTTTCTTACTTCTGCTACGTGCTTCACACATCCTTTAGTGGTTGGTGTGAAGCATTTTCTGCTAGGATTTAATCATACTGTTTTAATACAATATCTAAAAGATACTGGCTGCATTATTTATTCACATAAAATTTTCGTTTTTAATAGAGGAAAATGAATTATATAAAATGGAAAAGAAAAGCTTTTTGACCTCAGTGACTCTTTTTTGTCACAAAACCCAAACCATGTCTTCATGCTACTAGGATCCTAGATTAAATTTTAAAAATCAGCTAAAATGGGCCACTTTTCAGAAGTCAAAAAACCAAATGAAACCCACAATAATCAGAAAATATTTCTCTTGTGGGAGAAAACCTGAAGCAGACATTACAAATTCCCATTCTATGAAAAGTAATGATGGGAATTGCTTAACTAGCTACATGTTTTGGTACATTATTGTTGACTCCTTATTGCAATATTAAAGTGTCAAGTGGATTCAACCAACTAATATCACTTTGTATGCCATATATATGTGTGTATATATGTAAATATACATACATATACATAAAAGCAACTGGTAAATGCAGTATTTCATGTTATAAATCACTCTTCCAACCATCCCTGCCAATAACACCCAATGCTCAAGTTCTTATAGAATATTCCTCTGCCTGTGGGTGTTGCCTTGTGGTCATGGCCCTGTGAGGATGGATTAGCCTTCAAATACCTGGGCTAGGAGCTGCCAGGAGAGCACCACATCTTCGGATCTCACAGTGTGGCAAGGGGATATTTATCAGTAGCTCCCATGAGGTTAGGAATTGCCTCATGAATATTTACATGTGGAAAGAGATAAACTGTGCAAATGTATCCAGGACACCTATTTACTGCTCTGGTATCTCCCTTGGTTTGAGATAAACAGGAAGCTCCCAGAAGACAAGTTCTGTTCCTGGTGGAGGACTAAAGAGTGAGAAAACTAACACGTGAGGAGACTGGGGTAGGTGTTAGACAGAGGATGCATTTCCATTGCTCCTGGAAGAACGGGAGGAGGAAGAGGTAGCAGCTGTTGCAAAGGCAACAGCGGATTTTGTCATGGCTTGAAGGAGCTGCTGGGGTATAAGGGCATAGCTCCCAATTGCTGATCTACAGATAATATAAAATAGCAGTAATGTGATAATAACAGAGTAAAGCGGGGCAAGTGTTGAATTAGGGGGCTGTAATTCCAACAAGGGCTTCCACATGACCTAATAGACAGTAAGAGTCCCAGATGGGAAAGGAATTGTGGTTCTGTAGCTCACAGCTGCCGACTGGAGTTTTTAACATACATCCCTTCTTTTTTGCTTGTTGACCTCTTAGTAGAGACAAGCTCCCACTATACAATTAACTCCAAGCTGCACAGCACCAGCTGAAAGGTTGCCCTATTTTACTTGACCCAAAACCAGCCAGATGTACCTGGCACCTTGTGGGCCTGTGCAGGACCATTTGGTTCGTTCCAAACGCGCTACACTGTGGCTCCATGCCTACCCTAATTAGGAATAATTAGCTCAAGCACTGGTGCAGCTGTGCAGCTTCTTTTGTCAGAGCTTCACCACATCCCTTCATTACCTCAGCTTTTGCACTGATGCCCCGCAGTGTCCCGTTTCGCAATGTGGGCTCTTCCATGCACAGCTGGGGATTTGCTCACCAAAGCCGTTCTGCATTACTTGGTGTTGCAGGGAGGAGAGCACGTAACTCTCTGGCTTTTCAGTCACAGCATCCCTGTCCTCTGCCTGAGGCTGGAGAGTCTGGAAGGGGCCAATTCCACATCAGAGCCATCTGGTGAATCCCGATAAACCATCAGACTGGTTACCTTCACTGGTCCTCCAAGGCAGATCACACGTGTTCTTGGAAGTCACTGTATTTGTATTTCATTGGAGATGAGAAGGATTAAATAACGAGCTGTGGTGGTTTTCTAGTCCTGGTAAGGAGATCTGCAGACGCTTTTCCTTCATCTGGGATCGCGTGGCTGTCTCAATTAGGCATATGTAGTAATAACCATAAATCATTCGAGAACAGGACCTGTCTCTCTTCCAGATCCTTTTTCCAGGGTCAAGCCTATCAGTTGTCCTGAAAAGCTCCAGGTTTCTCTCAGCACCATGTGAGCATGTTCCACCAGCCCTGGGGGCCCCTGAAAGTGGAAACATTTTGGTTCCAGTGGCTGTTTTCCCAGAAATGCTTTAGGTATTTCCTCTTCTCTCTGCAGTCCTAGACTTCAGATCCTGTCCTATTTTAAGTGCAGTGTTTTGGAGCATCTCTACTCCCCTGGATTTCTCTTTCCCACTTGTTGTTCCCCAATGCCTGCTGTGTTTGAGTGCACTGTTTTTGTTTAGAGCCTCTGTTAGCAGCATTTCTGCCACTGCTTTTTGAAACATTTTTTCCCAAGTTGATCTGAGGCTAAAGGGTCAGACATGAAGAAGAACAAATACTATTCCCATCAGAAAAACCCTTCCAGATTCCAAGATGCATACACTTGGATTTTATTGTGTGCACATCTTGGGCATGCTGTGATTCATCAGGAGAAGTTCTGCTGGTGCAGTGCAGCCTCAGGAAGGTGCCAGGAACATCAGGAGGCTTCACAGTTTAACAGCAGATACCTTTGGAGGTATCTGCTCTTCACAGTTTAGCAGCAGATACCTTTGGAGGGGCATTCAGAGAAGCCAAGAGAAGGAAGTGGGGCAGCAACTTGCTGTGCATTGAGGCCTTAGCTGGAAGTGAGGGCAACTGGCAGGAAGTTGTTCTCTAAAATGAGAGCCAGTGATGTCCGTCAGCTTCCATGAAGATGGTCAGCCCTTCAGCAGATTCTCAGGAATGGCACTTCAGAATGGGAAAGTACTCCTACTCAGAAGTCTCCAGTTTTTCAGACTTCCTTTTAAATCTGTTTTTTGCTTTAGAAAGCTTCAGTGGCTAAAAACNGAATGGCACTTCAGAATGGGAAAGGACACTCCTACTCAGAAGTCTCCGGTTTTTCCAAATCTATTTCAAGAAAGAACACTAATTGAAAAATGGGCTTTGTTTAGATTTTGGGTTTGATCCAATCCTTACCCGTGTAGATGTTTCATATTTCACAGGGCAGGAATGTTGGGACAGGCAACTTTGTTTGGCTACAGAAATAGGAAAGGAAAGTTTGTGCAGGTGAGAAGAAGTGGATTTTGAAATCAGCTATCTGGCATCTCTTGCACATCACTGGGCAGACCTCTAAGCAAAGAGGATCCCATCTGAACTTTACATTAACTGGTCTTTAATGTAGCCCAGGTCAGACAATGGGGGTTAAGTAATGCCAACATGACAAATCAGGGCTTTCAGCATTTCTCCAGTTACCTTTTCCATATTTCTCAGTTTTAAAACAAAATTTGTATTTGAATCCCAAGCAAACATGACAGTATCACTTAATCACCTTTCTAATCATTCCCTTTAAAAATTATTTCTTTCATTTTGTCCTCCAGCCAGGAGAATTGAGCTATAAACCAGCTTAATGCTAATTCTTCTTACTTTGACAAGGGCTGATTAAATTCATACCTCTTTGAATAAGCTGTTAAAAGGCACAGTTAATCAATGTTTTGGCCGATACGTCCTCATTAAGAAATGTTGGTTTTTGCTGAGAAATAAACCACACTCCTTAAAAGCACGCACCGATTTGCTTTGGGATCTTCACGGGGGCCAGGGTACTTACACAGCACATAGTTCACCTACAGCTGTGTGAAGTGGTTTATTCTGCTGAAAATGTGCTTTGCCTATGACTCTTCTCAAAAAAAAAAAAGGATTATTGCCCATGGGGCATTGTATTAGCAGGGCTGAGACATCCTGATTCCAAACAGTCATTAAGCAAATCAGAGGTAATTTATACTGTGGTGAAGAAACTATTGCAAAGCCTGCCAGCTGTCTGGCCCTTCCAGTATGGCTTCAGACAGGACTTTGAAGGTCGGTTCAGGAGCATTTCTCTTACACCGTGTTGTTGTTGTGACTCCAGGACAGTCAAGTTCGGAGGCAGGCTCCGATCCAGCAGAAGTTTAAACATCTGCATAGTTTTGAGCATGTGAGCAATCCCATAGAAGTTAACGAGGCTACTTTAAATGCTTAGAATTAGGCATGTGCTTAAGAGCTTTGCTGGACAGGAGCCATGGTAAGAACCAGCCCCAACTGTGACCTAAAATTAAAACTGGAACACTTTAAAGATTAATTAAGGCCTTGTCTACATGGGAAAAATTCTTCACTGTGGCATGAGAAACTTTCTTCTCATGGCGTTTGTGGCCCAACTGGATTCAGACCATTTAAAGTGGAGTCGACTCTTACGATGTTTCCTGACCACACTCAGGAGGAGTGGAGAGTTTGGAAATGCACCCAGTGTTTGGAAGCAAATCATTCATTCCCCAGTGCATATGAAATTTGTATGCCTTCACAGTCAGCTTTATGATAGCATCGTCCTTTCAACCCTTGGGAAAATGGCAGAGCCATTCAAGTAGCCAGAAAGCAAATAAACAGACACACTGCACTCCTCCCTTCTTGCCACAACTATTGAATTCCCTGAGTGCCACAAGCCGGAACTATTGTCCTTTTAAAGCTTAGGGATTTGGGGACTTGGAACCTGTGGATCTCATTCTCTGTCCCTGAAGACATCTGCTTCAGCACTCCAGAGGGGCTGTGGAGTAGGCATGAATTGCACTCTCATCAATGTGTTATCCCTTTTGTGTTCCAGAAGGGAAGGAGGAGGATTGGTGTGTATGACCAGGCCGTGATGGAGTGCCAAACATGTTCCAGCCCAGCACTCCATGCCTGGGGCACAGCACTATGCCTGCAAACCCAGCCAGCAGGGAATGAGGGGCAAACAGAGGCCTGTACCTCTGAGTGACGACAAGTTGTTGGTTTTGGTCTTGCATATGAAAGACCTCGACAAATCTGGATGAGAACAATGTTGTATGTGCTGGTTTTAGCTCTCCTGCTGTTTTGGTTTTTAGTTTTCTTTCTGTGGGAGGACTAGACTTGGGTTTGAGTGCCTTTGTAAAAGCTGAAGCCATCTGCTTCACCGTGGCACAGACATGGAGCCTTCTTCCTTCCCGTGGGTAGAGGAGCACTGTGTCAGTGCTTTTGGGGAAATGATACACACATTCCACTTTAACATGCAAAGAAAGGCAGAGTTTTTAGGGACTCAGCATCATCCCTTCTGGTTTGACTACACTGAAGCTTTGTTTCCTGGAGTCGAGGCTTTGTCATCTGTATCACAGAAGAGCTGGGCAAATCTGCCAGCCACCCTTCACCTTTGGAAACCAAATATTTACTTGCAAGCATAGCAAGTCATCCTTCGGCTGAAGAAAATGCTCAGTCTGAATCAGAGTCAGCTCTGCAGTGGCCTTATGGCTTATGGTAGAAAAGAGATCTCTGGGTAGCTGAAAGTGTGTGTGTCTCTATTTACAATATTTTTATATTAATTTTTTTCATTTAATTTCTTTTTGGCTCTTAATTGGTATTAAAAAGCCAGCTAGTGAGTAAATAGAGAGAAATAATGAAACTCAGGGCTCCTGTGCTGCCTTGTATTTATGAAGTTCAGACCGAGCAGTAATTAATCTCTGCTGGCTTCCATGTGTGTGTAAATCTCCAATCACTTTGTACAACCCATGTACAATTTTATCCACTAAATAAATGGGTCTCAATTGTGCCATTGAGGCAGGGCCTCCTCGGAGGGTTGGAGGTGGCCCATGGAGCAGTTTGCTGTGAGGTTACAGAGGGATTTCTTCCTGCTCTTCATCCCAGTAGAAGATCACGCCCCCAGCTTTTACTGCAGACCTCATGGGACTTTCTTCTGTCCCTAGATTTCCTTGAGTAAAGGCTGGTTGAGAGTTATGTGAGCTCTTAAAGACCCCTGTAAGGAGGCAGAAGAGTTCTTAAGGCTTTCTTTTCACTGTGCATCCACAGCTCTGCTGCCTGCTCCGAGTTCAGATCAAGCATTTACACCACCTCCTGCACCTTTTGTCTCACCTCCAGCAGTCTGAAATGGAGAAAACCTGAAATCACTCAAAACAAGGACCAATTTTTTTTCCTGGCTTTCATTCCTTGCCCTTCTGTCAGCTTGTTTGCATAAGAGCTAGGGAGAATCTCTACCCAGGGATACTGAATTTATGGTCATTTAAAGAAACCAACCTGCCTGGTTAATTTTCTTTTTTTTCAGTCTTAACAAATCTGTTCCTTAATGCAGTCAGTGACTTGTAGTGCATTTATGAGGATCAATGGACCAGACTCCCAGCATAAGATAATGGAGATACTACAAAAAAACAGGCAGCTCGTGGGTTTTTCCTCTGTTTTTTCCAGCCCATATTTGATGGGCTTGAAAGTTGTGTACAAAACACAGCAGGTTGAAAAATGAGATATTATTTGTTACTGCTGTTGTTGTTGTGATTCTGTGTAGAAAATGACAGTGTTTTATTCAAAATTACAAGGTAAAGATTAGTGAAAACCTCAAAAAACCCATGTACTCTTAAGCCATGATCCATTTAGGCTGAAACATTGAAGATTTGGAGTTTCTAATGAAATGAAAAATATGGGCACAGAAAGATGAAAGTGGTCATGCTCTGCAGATGTTCTCATCTGGTTTAAAATAAATTATTGTAATCTAATTGTGGCTAAACTTTTCAGGCTGATCAATTAATCCATTGTTAAATGGGAATTGAGGTCACTGGTATCTATTCTCATGCAGAGTTACCAGGACATGTAGGAAGGTCTCCCATCCCACATGGGGCTAAAAATAATGGAAATCAACATCAAAAGGAGAAAAATGACTGAGGCAGATTTGTTTATATAAATGGTTACACCCAGCATTTTGAAAAATAAATATCCTGCTCAGACCCAAAAATGAATTAAAAGCTAATTGGAAACAAACAAACAAACAAACTAGCATAAATAACTTCACAGGTATTGAGGATTAAAATCTAAGCCTGTCTCAAAAGGAAAGGTGGACAAACTGGCTTGGGGAAAATAAAAACCCATGTGAACCTCTGTCTAAAATTCCAGTTCAGCCAAACTCAAATCTTTTAAGGTTCAAAAAGATCTTTTTGCTTTAATTATCCCAATTTTCTCTGTTCCCTGGCTCAGGGTATGACTAAAAGCCATGAGAAGGTTGGTCATGGAAATCTTCAGCTCTTTGTTTGGTGTTAATGCAGTGTTAGTGCCTTTCAGCAACTGCTTGTTTTCACATCCCTGCCACTGGCCAGGCCAGTTTCCCTAAAGAGCAGTTTCTCAGTGGGGCAGATGCCCAGTGCTGCCTCTCCAGTGGCATTCAACCCATGGCCGTGAAGGAGAGCAGCTCCAGGTGCAGGGAGGCTGGGACTCAGCCTTTGGCAATGCTAAACCAGGAGGTTTTTGTCTCATGGCAGGCATAAATGGCACCCAGGTTACAGCCACGGTCTCAGTTAGCTCTGCATTCACTGGGCTGTGCTGAGCTGTTCATTCACTGCAAGCCACAGTCCAGATGTAGGTGCTGCAGGCTCCACCAGAAATGGGTCGGAATATTTTGCAAACCAGGGAAGACTTCAGCATCTCTGGCACTGACCTACTTAGCAGAAAAAGCCTCAATATTAAAATGGAATTAAATGGATGCACCTTGACCACAGTTAAGCAACACATTTAACCACATATGTCTGAAATTAGCTTTTTAATGGGAATTAGATGTTCTCAGTGAGTGGGACTTGCTGGGAACACACAAGGGTCTTCATTTATGACTGGAGACAGGTATCTGTGGAGTGGAACAGTTGCAGGAGGGTGTGATATGGCTTTAACTTGTTTTCCCTTCGGTGTTTTTCCATAGGGACAAGCAGAACACTACAGCAGAGAGGACTGGTTATAAATACTTCATCAAATTATTCAGCTTCTAGTTTCAGAACTTCTTCTGACTAGACTTTCATTTTCCCATTTTTTGGCATCACCTTGAAATTATTGGATCATTTTAAATGAGAAGGGGGGAAAAAATGTTTCACTCCATGTATCCCTTCTTGTTTCTTTTGACTCTCTGGTGCCGGTGATATATTTTGAGTTGTTTGGGTCACTGGGTGTTGCTTCTAATTCTTGATTGAATCACTGTAACTGTTAAGTGTCAGAATGAAAGAAATCAAAAGGATTTAAAATATCAACACAAACTTCCAGGAAGGATTTGCCTGACTGTTAAGTGAAAAACATGGCACTCTGGTCATGAAAAATGAGAAATAAATTCACAGGTATGAGTCATGTTGGAAAGAAAAATTGTAAACTCAGCCTGGAATATTGCTGAGGCAAACCTGTGAGTGTGGGTCTCCGTGGCTGCTGTTCAGTTTTCATTAAGGAGATTTGGTTAGATTTTCAGTAGTATCAAAAGCAGAAAGTAAACCTTCATCAGATGAGGATTTGCCCCCACATATGCCATAGGAGTGTGGAAAGGCAGGAGATTAGGGACAGAGTAGCACAAAAACCCCATCAAAATCAGGTAGATATGACAACATTGGTGAGTCTGAAATCATATCACAAACAAATTCGAGGTTTACTGTACATTTTGTGTGTTACAGTAAAGTTATGTTTTCCAACCCTGTATTTGTACTTACAGGTGACTTTCCAAGAGCAACATTTTTAGAGGTGCAAGGACAAATGCACTGAAGTTTGAGTAGCTTTAAAAACATCTCTGCTTATCAAAAGGTTTTGAGTAGGGGGGCTCTGACACAAGCTTTTCAATATTTCATAATTCTGGAAAAAAATGAACCCTTCACCTTTGCATAAAGGGATTCATTCAGTTTGCATTCCAGTTTGGTTACCTTATTGGTTCACTTTTGGTCTTGACCTATTTGCACATCACTGGAACACTCTCCTATGGCTAATGCTACACATCAGGTTTGCAAAAATGACTGCATTTGAGACACTCAGTATATCTTCCAAGCAGCTCAAAGGTCAGATTGAAAGAAATGTCTGAAATAACTCTCCAGAAAAATGAGAAAAGAAGACCTCAGAATGTGAGCACCATAGCATTTATTTCTGGCAGCCCATGCTGTTTTGTTGCTCTCTGCAAGGTGTGTCAGAATAGAGCATATGAGTATCTTTGAAATTAAGATATAAATTACCATTCCTCTGCTTTTCCCCCCGCCCTCCAGTTGTGTTTTGCTTTGCTGTTCTTTTTCTTCTTTCTTTCTGTTTTGATTTCCTCCACACTTTCTCCTTTAACTCTCCCTGCCAAGGGGGAGCCTGCTAAAATTGCCAATCCACCCTGTATATGCAGCTTTTCCTATTGGTTTTGCACAGAACCCTGGTCCAAAGCCCATCACAACCCTGGGGGATTCTTTCCATGCGCTTCTATGGGCTTGAGATCAAGTTGAGTACAGAGAATTTTTTCCAGTGTGCATCTTTGAGCTGTCTGCCCCACCTGTTTCCCACCAGAGCCTGTCCTGGGTATTAAATATAATTCATGGCTAATTATGGGTATTTACACCTCGACCTCAAAGCCAGCCGCTTCCACCTGCACGGCGGCCGCCATGGGCTCGGGAGCGGCGAGCGGGAGGGACACGGGAACAGCTGTGTTTGTTTGATCTCCTCGCTGCCAGGTCCCTGTGCTCAGGGCTGGAAGAGCGGACGGAAGCTGCTCATAGAGGCAGAACTAAAGAAATATACAGAGCAGCTCGGTGTTCCCAAGTACACAACCACTGCTGGAAAGAAAAGAGTGAGAACAAGAGGGAAAAGCCCACGGAGGCTGCGGGAACTTCCGTGTAAATACAAACAGACCCCATGTTGTGAGTGTTCCCTTTGATTTCCAAAATGCTGAGAGAACTTGGCTTGCGCTTCCTCCAGAGGCTGGAATGGCAGCATGACAAGGAGAAGGTGTTCCTGTGAAGACTGAGCCTTTCTGAGTGAGGAAAGCCAAGGCCTCCCATGGTTCTGGATAAGACTGTTTGAGACAGCAAACAAGTGCAAAACAAACAGGAACAGATTTTGTGGGGGATGTTTAGTGGGTCTGAAACCAAGAGATTCCTTTCAGGTGTGAGACATGGTGGCTTTGGGGGTTGCTTTGAGCAACCCAAAAGGGCGTGAGGATGAAATATGGAAATGGCTGGGGTTTTTTTCCAGGGAAGCAGCACCTGGGCTTCACATAACAGCCAGAGAGAGGTTTATGGGTTCTGTACTACATGCTGTTTGCCTCTGCAGAGCATTCCAAGCAACTGTTGCTGAGAGTTTCCACCCCTGTCATTGTCTGTAGGTACCTGGATCTGCCCAAACCTGGCTTTTGTGAAAGCCAGGGACAATGGGTAAATGAACTGGGAGTTTGGGGACTATATTTTCAAACCTTGCTTGCTAAACTAGATTCCTAATCTCTGCATTTATAAACTACTTTTAAAAGTAATCTTTTCTGAGATTGGACTATTGAAAGTGCTCCAGGCATTCAGGGTGAGCAAAGAGGGACAAAAGAACACGGGAATGGTCAGACTGGACCACACCAAAGGCCCAATCTCCTGGACTCATCCAGTATTTGTGGGTGCTCAGAGACCTGACAAACTAAATGTTTGATTGAGGTAGTCCTCAAGTTCACTTTATCATTTTTAGGTCAAATTGGGGAAAACTTTTGGTTACTAAGTACTGGAATATTGCCCATTAGGTTACAGTGCAACCTAAATGGTAATGAAAAGCAGGAATGGGTTCTTCCAATCTTTTTTTTTAATCTCTCATTCACCAAATGTCACCAAAATGAAGCAGGAGCTGCTCTTTGGGTTACTCCTGCTTCTTTTTTACTAAGTCTCTCCTCTATCAGTTCACATTTAAATATTCCTAGCAAGCCAGAGGAAAGAGCTGGTCATTAAAAAAGAGAAAGAAAATAGTGAAATGCATTGTTGGTTATGCAAATTTCTGATAAGCATCTTTCCATTTAAATGAATATTTTGGATTATTTAGAAATGTGGATTTTCTCCCTTTTCTTTCTGATTTCAGAACCCTCAAATTTATCAAGAGAAATGCAGTGAAAGAAACTACTATTTCCTTACATTTTTGAATGGAGAAATGTAGCCAATCACAGCATGACCATGATAGTTGAATATCTGAGAGGGATTTAGTGTGGAAGAATTGTTACCCTCCATATTTTACAGACAGGGAAGTTCAAAGCCCTTGCAAATCAGGAACTTGTAGGAAAACCCTGCTGTATCTAGCTGCCTGCCCATGCTGGCAGAGTGATGCACCTCAGTTCCCAAAATCAGAGGAACTTTGGGGACCTCTCTTTTGATGGAGAACAAGAGGGAAGCAGGTGTCCCTCGTGTTCTACTAGGAAATGATAGACTCATAATCTAGCAAGCACAGCCAAAGAGTCTTGTTATTCATCCTAGAGCTGGATGGGGGCTCTGAAATCCTCAGTTTGTCCTTTCTGCTTAGCGATCTCTGACCAGATCATGCGATGGTCCTCAAGCTGTCTGGCTTGGTGAAGGAAAACTGCAAATATCTCTTTCCTCCACACTCTTCCTGTGGTGTGACTTCTACAGCCTTGTGTTTCCAAAGCTCTTCTCTGGTATCTTTTTTTTCTGAGTTACTGCCAGGAGGGAGGAGATCAACATGAAAACTCAACTGAGCAAGGTGTTCTGTGCAGGGCTACAGGTGCTGTTAGCATGACCTGAGATAGCTCTGAGCCCAAAACCAGATCAAAGTGGAAGTGTTGGGAAATACAAATGTACAGTCTGTTTTCTGACAACTTCACCCCACACCAGCCAGCAGCTCTGGAGCCAACACTATCAACACAGAGCAGGAGACACATCCCACACAGACAAGCGGGGTTGGAAATAGCAACCCTTTACCGGGAATGGGTTTTAATAGGAGAGAAAAATTCAAGTAGCGAGTTGTCGAGGGATTTCAAGGGACTACATTTTCCAGAAGCAAAATTTAACTTGTGGCTCTTTTCTTCTTCTGTTTTTTTTTGGTTAGTTTTTTTTTTTCTCTTTTAAATAATGTTTTCTCATTGGCTGATTATGATCTTTCCAAAAGGGAAAAAAAAGGGGCCCTGCAGCACACTTGGTCTGAAGGGCTCAAATTAGGAGTTATCAAGAATCTCCCTGTAGCCAAGCAGCTAATTCCAGTGGCAGAACAAGAAAGCTTCTGTTACCACACTGTGCTGAACTCCTGCTGCTCTTTCCATGACAGGTGTGGGCCCAATACCTGTTTATCAAGGGTCTTACTTATATAAAAGTAAAAAGTTCAGGAAACTAAAAAATCTGAGTCACTGTCTGCTGAACTCCCAAATAAAATAGTTTTATTTTCCAACCAACCCAGTTTTCCTTATTTAAGCCCAAGGAAAAGAAAGAAAGTAAAAAAACTTGCTTTGAACCCTGACCTTTGGAGGTGTATCCCCCCCTGGGTGATTCATCTGTTTACCTTAGGACAATTAAATGTGAGTCAGTTTAAATAAACTTTAAAAACCAAAGGAAAAATACGCTAAAAACAGACCTGACCCCACCCCTTCTCCTACTAGGGACAAACTGAGAAGTATGAAAAAATGCAACACAGATCACATTTTCAGGAAAATCCTAAGGAATCCAGAGTGAAGTGGCAAGTCATGGTGAGGGGCAGGAGCTGGAAGGTGGAGCTGCTCCAGGATGGACTCTGTGATGTCCCCACACTGCCACCAGCAGCAACTGGCCACCAGTAATAAGCTAATGCAGGGGCCATCAGAGTCGTTAACCCCAATGCAATATAGTTAAATGCTTCACCTTTAGGCTACCAGTCAGTGGCTTCAAGGAATTTCGGTTCAGTAATGTCCTGACAGCTTGAAATATTTGGCACTGATAGCAGCACTGCTGTCTGGGGAAATACAGCAAAGACCCAGGGGCTTGCAGCAGATAAAAATGGAGATAAAATCACCAGAGACTTATTAGCTGAGGGAGAGGGGGAAGAGCAGGAACAACCCCCCTCTGTAAATAAAGCAGTGCTAAATGCTGAATGTCAGGGTTTGTGCCTACAAGAGAGGTGGTAGCTGGAGGGTGTAGCTCTGAAGAGACCATTAATGGAAAGAATCAAAGCTGCTCTCAAGCCCTTGGAGCAGGATTTCCAGGGCTCTTAGCAGGCATGTGTTGGCTCAGAGACTGCCCAAAAAGTGGTGGAATTGCACAAAAATAGCCCTGGCTTTGGGCAAGTTTTTCACTGACTTTTGGTTTCCAAGTTGCTCAAGTACCTTCAAATCCCACTAAGACCAGAGGAAAAAAAAGTGTGAGGAAAAGCAGGAGATCATCCTACGGGTCATGTAGGGAAGCACCAGGCACTCTGTGAAATTCACAGTGGAGCCCTGAGAAGTGGGGACATGGCTGAGGAGGCAAAGGCTCAAGCAATTCCTCACTATTATTCTCTGAGTTCAGGCATCCCTCAGTGCCTCTGTGCCAAGAGGGACAGTCACTCCTCTCCCAGGCATCCAGAGGTGGCAGCAGGGAGTGGCACCACAGAGATCCAGAGAACATTCTCACCTTTGTGAAAAACACACTTTTGATTTGGGGCAGGGGGGAGGTGGGGGGTAAGAGACCAGGCTGTTTTCTGCCAGGAGGATTTAAAGCAATCTCAGGGTGTTATTTCCCCATGTTAGTGACCAAGTGATCTCTAATGATACATCAATTGGCTCAGGGCTTATACCTGCTGGACATTTCAGTCCTGGCATTGCTCCTGACATTGTAATGAGTGATCAGCCTGCCAGTGCCTAAAGGGGCTGCAGAGGAGCTGTAGAGGGACTTTTTACAAGAGCCAATGGCTTCAAACCCACAGAGGGCAGGTGCAGATTAAGAAGAAATTCTTCCCTGTGAGGGTGGTGAGGCCCTGGCACAGATTGCCCAGGGAAGCTGTGGCTGCCCCATCCCTGGAAGTGTCCAAGGCCAGCTTGGACAGGGCTTGGAGCCACCTGGGATAGTGGAAGGTGTCCCTGCCCTGGCAGGGCAGTTGGATCCAGATGGTCTTCGAGACCCTTCCAACCCATTCCACGATTCTATGTTGCATTTTTTTTTGATCCTTAGATTCAGGGGCACACAGACTCTCCTGGCTGTGGTCACCACAAGCTGATACTGGAAACTTCAGGCCACAAGCATGAAATGGAGAAGCAATAGCAATCCACCAGCACTGGCTGAGGTTCTTCCAAAATGCTTATTCCTCATCTCCTCACAGTGGTCTCATGCTGGAGAGGAGCTGTGAGAAAGTAAGATGAGAGAGGGAGGTGGTGGTAAAGAAACTGTGTGAAAAATGGAATGGCTCCTCTTTTCCTCAGCAGACAGGGATGAGATTGTCAGTGTCTGTAGCTGCTCCTTCCCCTGCCTGCGGTGAGCAGCCCTGCACCATCTGCTTTGGCACCTGTGTACAAAGATCACAACAGGAGCCAACATTTACAAAACCCAACATCATCCACTTCTTGGAGCATTTCATTTCAAGGAATGCAACCAGACATCTCTCACAGTGAGCAGGTGTGCTCCTGAGGACCTGGGAACAAGGAAATTCTGGAAATACAAATTTCATGGGGAGGAGGCTGTGCAAAGGCAGGTGTTGTTCCCAAACAAGAAGTCTAGCTGCATGTCTGGGGCTTTGTGAGTGCCAGGGCTCAACACAAACCTGCCAAGCTGTTCTCTGAGCCTTCCCTAGGAGCTTCTGTTGATTTTAAATAGGGCGGAGTATGCACAAAACACAAACCATGGGACCTTGTGAGGTAGAAATGCAGATTTCCTGCCTGGGTCTTCACTAGTGGAGGATATTTTGGGGGTTATAGAGAAGACAGAGCTGTCTCATGGGGAGCTGTGGATACTGGGGGAAACCTTTGGAATGAATTTTGTGCTCTTAGAATGTTTTTGAAATAAAAAGTCTCTTTTGTGCAGACTTTCCACTGCTAAAAGCTTGTGTATCACTTAACTGAGCATCCAAAGCTCTGGCAGTGGGAACACTGGGTCAGCTTGCTGCTGATGGGCACGAATGGATGAAGCTGGGACAGCTGGCCCAGAACTAAATCCTCTGCCATCACGCTGTACCAAACAAAAAACATCCTGCAAACCGAGTCACTGTCTTCAAGCATGACACAGGAGTTGAAACTGTAGCTTAGGTGAAGTCATTCATTATTTAATGCATCAAGAAGCATGGAGCAAACCCACCTGTGTGTCCATAAAAATTGCTCACACAGACAGGGTCCTGCTCACAAGGCAACTGCAGTCAGTACAGACTGATGGCCTTTGGGAGCCAGGTCTGTCCTTTTGGTTAGGGAAACAGGACCTTACTCTGCACCTTGGTCTGGTAAATGTTCTACAAGGCCAAACACATGGACTGTGGAGGTATTTTTAAATCACAGACAAATCTAAGAAAGTATCAATGGGCTGGCAGGAGATTTACGTGCAGGGAAAGGAGTAGGTTTGCAGTAGGATTCTGGTGCTCTCTAGCAGGGAGGTTGTCACAACACCGCGTGTTGTTGAGGCTCGGGAGTGGGTGTTAAGGCACTATAGAACATTTCTGCTCTCAGAATACGCAGCTGTGGGATGCACTGCCGTCCCGCAGCCCGCAGCCCGCAGCCCGCATCCCGCATCCCGCTCCCGGGAGCGCTCGGGCCGCGCCCGCCGCTGTCAGTAGATGGCGCTGTTTCTATGGCCTGTCCGCCCGAGGAGTTCCCGAGGGAACAGCCCCGCCGGGACCAGGGAGTCAGGGACGCGCGGGACCCGCTGCAAGTGGAAACCCGCGTACCCCAGGGGAGAACCACCCGCTACCGCAAGCCTCCAGGTCCCCCACGGGCTCTCTGCTCGGGAGCTCCTTGCGCTTGTGCTCGGGCTCTTTGCTCAGCGCGCACGCCCGGGAGTGTGAACCGAGCCAGACGTGCGGGCCCACGCACAGCCGGCCTGCAGGTGCCAAGGTGATCACATGGGACTTATGTTTGAGTAGTGTCAAAGTGCCAGGGATCACCAGGAAGGCTGTAAAATAAGATACTCGGTCTACCCCTGCATGTTAATGAGTTCAAATTCATCCCTCACCCTTTTCTCCTCCAGGGTCCTTTATGCTATTCTAAAACTATATAATTTGCTGTCAGCAGCTCCTTGATTTGTTTAGGCTCTACACCAGCATTACGCTGGAAAATTATTTCAAGCTATTTGGTCATCGTCACTTACACAAAATGGAACCCAGCTCCACACTACAGTTCTGCAGGCTGGACAGCTTGCGGCTTCTGAGCACATGGAGGAAGATGTAAGGGTGTGCAGAAAGGATAAAACAGAGTCTTGGATTCCTTCCATGCTCTGTGGATTTATGCTACACGTCTAGCAGAGGGACTTCCAGAAGGGTCTATTGTAACGTGGTCCCTGGTCCCTCAGCATTCAGATTTTCTGCTCCACATTAAAATAGTCAGCCTCCTAACTGGAGAGAGCATCCTGGGATTAAAGCCCAAAACAATTACTGGGCTGTCAGAAAACTCCTTTAAATAGTCTTACCCAGCCATTTCTTCCTTAGGTAATGGCCAACTAGAATGCTCCTGCCTTCGCTTTCAGATGTCATCATTAATGACCTCAAAACAGGTGAGATCGGGGAGTTTGAAGGGGATTGCTTTGCACTTAGCAGCCATTAGGTCAGCAGAGCTTTACTGACACGCTGTGTGTTTACACAGCTTCCAGCAGTTCAAAAAGCCAAAGGAGGATCACAAGTCTATCTTCAAGCCAAAGGGGGAAAAGATTGACACAGGGTTGTAATCATCAGAGTCTGAAAAAAGCCTTCTTGTCTGTTTTTAAGCGTGTTCAAACAAGACGTGGCTCTTTGTACAACAGGGGCGCAGGGAAGGTGGGCAAATGCCATTCTTGTGGTTTAATTAAGGACCTCAATGAGGATCTAACAGATGCAGTGTGAGCCGTGCCTAGTGGGTCTTGCATGTGTGTCAGGAGGGAGGGAAAGAGGGGGGGTACCAGGGAGGGTGGAAAGGGTGTGGGAAGTGAAGGACGGTGTGTGGCAGCTGTTCACAGCAAATACTATTCTAGCTCATGGCTATGTGTTCCAGCCCTGTTGGAAAATTACATCTAAATAACAGATCACGAAAGAGCAACCCTGACAAGGCCTGTAATTTAGTCCCAAGAGGAAATTCTTCATTCATCAACTGTACAAGAGACTAAATTAGTTCCCTGCTGGACGAGGCTTTGCTGGCAGTTTGCTCTGCAGGCCAGCCCTACCTTAGAGCAGGTCCTGCTGGGCAGTCACTCCTGCTGGGGCAGACCCTCCCCCAGCCCATTGCACTGAGGGAGACACCACCCTCCAGGCCCAGGGTTTCATTCTCACATGTGTTTTGGGGGTTGTGGGGAGTGACTGGCTCTGTCTGAGGTAGCTGGACAAGATGGTTGCGGTGAGGGTGAGCACGCTCCCAAAGGCATGCCCTTCCCATCAGTGCCCGTTGTAGTGGGCTCTGCTGCTTGGATTAGAAGGACAAGGAAGGATGCTGTCCTGCCGTTGTGGGTCTGTCACAGCAAAGCTCTTACACAGCTCTTACACTGCTGCGTGTGCTGGTGCCAAGATATCTCTGCTTTTTTGTGCTGTTGGGACAAAGAGGGGGCACCCAAAAACCTCCTGGCTGGAACAGCTGGTGCAGTACAGACCTCCCGTGGTCTGTGGGGCTCCATTCCTACACATACAGATGTGTGCACAGATGTGTTTCTTTTAATCATGGCAACAGCAAGTTTTTTAAAGTATTGACTCAGTTGATTTCCACTTAATGCTTCCCCTGCACACGAAAGCAAGGTGTGTTTAGTTTCTTTCCTTTAGAGGAATTGCTGTTTTTCAGGTGCAGTTAGCAGCTCTCCAATTCCAGAGGCCTGGTGTGTGGGTGTGGGAGAATAAATCAAAGACACCCCAAACTGTGAGGGGTGTCCTGAGCAGTTAAAAATGGCTCAATAATTTTCTTCTCTGTGCGTTGAATCTGGTTCTGCCACTTTCACTCATGCTAAGAAGTACCACTCTCAGGGATCCATCCTATTTGTATTTGGAACTAATGGAAACACCATGGGAAGTCAGGAATTCTTCAGGATCAGCCCCAAGTTGTAATAACAGAGTACATAAGTGCAAGAGGACTGGCTGTATTTGCTCAGAGATTTCTGAAATGCTGTCCCTCTACCTTAAGTTCTCTGTGTTCAGAGACATTCTGCTATGCTAATGCAAGTCACAGCCTAGTTTGCATGTTCAAAAGTTTATTCTAGAAAATATTTTCTTCATCACTGTCTATAATGTCCAGTACTTCTACCCAGCGTCTTCTTTAACCTATGGATCAGTTCCAGGTGTTTTCAGGATAGTAGGAAAAAAAGTTACAGGTAATTATGTATTATTTCTGTCAGACTGCTTTGTTTATGTCTGGAAATATAGGGACTTCTGTCTGCTTAGAAACAAGCTGGTCATCTGCACGCCTTTATTCTTATAGTTCTTGAGTCCTGTTTTGATGGTCTCGAGGTATTTGGTCACAGTGGTTTTCTATAGCAATGCATCTTCCAGGTAGCTGCATATGGAGGCATTGTTTGTTTTTTTTTTTTAATTTCCTTTTTTCCAGTTCTTTCAGTTTCATTGAGGTTTTTTTGCCTGGTGTTAAGGGATGCGAATTGTGTATGAGATGCTCCTCTTCTCCTTCCACTCTTTAGAGGAATGCTCCTGTTGCATCCCCACTTACTCACCCTACTTGCAGATGAAACACACCTACACTTTCCAAACTCTCTACCGAAACTTTTCTGCTGTTTGTCATTTCATTTCTTTTCCACACCCTATTCTGAACCCATTACTGCTGTTCCTCAGCAATAAAGGTATGTTGGCAAATACAGCGAATAGCTTCCCCTTTGGTCTGAGAGGTAAATCAATATTTAAGGCCTTGTAGGATGTTTTCCTTTAGGAGGAGCAATGGATGACACAAGCCAGGTATGTGCCTTGACACAGCCTGTTTATTTGCAAAGAATGCTCATGACTGCTGAGCCCCAAACACAACAGGAGCAGACAGTGGAAAGTCCTGTTGCTGGCAGAAGTCTGTCCTGCCAATCCTTTCTGAGCCACAGGGATCTCTGCTACTCTGCTCACCATTTGCTCCTTTCCCTGCCACACAACCCCTCCTAGGCCTTGCCAAGCCGTGCTCATATCCACTCAGTAGCAGCTGGGTTATCCCACCTCAGCCCAAAGATTTGTCTTGGGATCAGCCCTTGGCAGGGACGGTGGCTCCTATTGTTCCCAGCTACCTCCCGACATAAATGACTTTCTCCGTTCACACACAGAAAAAGAGACACCTGACACCCGCTGGCTTTGTGCAGAGCTGTTATTTGCTACAGACCAATGACCCAGTTGAAGGCAGCCATTAACTCACATTAAAGAGACCCCATTACTAGAATATGTTCAGTCTGGTTTTCTGTCACATCCTTCTCCTTCTTAATACTTTATTTATTTATTTGGCTTGCTGTACCAAGTGTGGAGAATTTTCTTTCAGCTCTTTAAGCTGAGTTCTCCCTGGCCATAGGCAGTAACAGGGAATATGTGTGCCAAATGCAAATTTTCCATTGTGCTTTGTAGGAGGCATTACCTACACTTGTCATCAGTGAATTTTTTCTTCCAATTTACCTGCTTGTTCTGAGTTTCCCTGTAGTCTTCACCTATGTTGATGATGCTAAATCACTGTTCCCATTGGCAAATTTTCTATCTGGCTGCTGACCCATTTTCTTGGAAGGTATGTCTAGATGAAAACATGCCGTGTTTGGCTGAAAGTCCATTTCTGGTCAAAACCATTTTATAGGATTGTCCTTTCTAGTGTTGAGGCTAAGCCTGGGGCTCTTCTGATGTGTAATGAGCTGTGTAATGGGACCTTCTCTCTGGTCAGATAGCAGAGAAAAGCTGTTTTGGTAGCAAAGTCTGAGGGAACAGAAGTGAAATCTCAGAAGACAAGAGGTGTCCAGCTCAGCTCTGCAGCTGGGTCCCTCTGCAGGACTCAGCAAAGCCTTGCAGATTTCTCAGCCCATTCCCAGTTCTCTGGCTCACAGGGTTCTCCTGAGCATTAACCATCACAGGCACATCATCCTTCTTTTCTAATGAGAGAAAGACTCTTCAGTATGTCTACGTGAAAGAGACCTAAATGAACAAAAGTGACCTATGTGGAGCTGTGTGGCAGTGCTGCAGCACTGAGGATAAGTTACAGTGGCTGCCTAACCCTGACTGCTGTTACAGTGCCTGCTAAATGCAAGGCATTATTACTGCTACCAGCAGAGATGGCAACTGGCTCTCCTGTGTCCTCAAAGTTTCATTGCTTTTATATTGTCTCATACCTGGCAAATCTAACTGGTACCTTCTGCTACTTGCTTTTTTTTTTCCCAAAGTATTGGTTGGACTATGAAAAATGTCGTGGTTTCAGCTGAAGGTCAGGCAGCCCACAAAGCACGGAAAGAGCGCTGCTCAAATTCAGTCCCTCACCACATTTATTGCACTGAACTCGCTTTCCCTTTTGCATTGGCCACTCAGGAGTAAATGAATATCCCATTCCATAAAACAGCAATCAAGAGCACGATTCTCACCTCCCCCTAAGAGTTATAGAGCAATAGGGCGCAACAGCATTTTCACAGGGTATTTAGAGTGAAATGGTAAAGGCATGTTTTAGTTCTCAGTTGAGAGGGAGGAGCTGAGCCTGGGATGCTGAGACTCATGCCGGAGGTCACATACCTTCTTGTCATGGTGCTGAGACCAGATACCCTAAGTATTGACCTCTGCTCTCTCCATAAGAGCACTCTTCCTTTCAAGACAGGAGCTGGTGAAAGCTGATCTCACATGTCCAGGTGAAATTGTCACCTAGCAGCTCCTTGGGAATATGAGTTATTCCTCTTGCTGGGAACAACTGAGGGTAGGACCTGGATTTCATGCTGTTCTTTTGATATTAAATTAAAAACAAAAACCTTGGGAAACTGTTGAAGCTGCTGACTCATAACCATACCCTTTACATGACTAGCAGCTTTCATCTCAAATTTCTTTACAGTGGGGACCAGAGGTTCTCCTCCAGCCCAGGCCTGACAAGTAAGCACCGCTTGCTAAATGGAAGAGCAACACCTTTAGCAGGCCCAGCCCCAGCACTTCCAGAGTGTCCCACCAGTGTGTGCCACCTCCTCCCAGTGGCTGGAGTTCTGGCAGCAGCAGCTCTGCAGAGTTACCTCAGTGACTATCTGTGTGCTGGCACGTTATTTTGTGGTATGGCTTCACCTTGGGTTTTCCTCATTTGTGCAAAGAGTGACAGCCTCCTGGAGTGTAATTTACTTTATAAAGGCTGAAAAGTGCCCAGCTGGTGTCAGCCCTGGGCCTTGGCCAAGAGGGAGTTCATGAACCGGTGAGCTTGTAACTGGCCCCAAAGCCTGTAAAATGCTGTGCAAAAACACAGCCCATGAGCTCCTTCCTTGCACTGCAACCACATTTCACTGTTAGGAGACTAAAGTTTCCTTTCCCTTCCTCTTCTGCTTTTCATTCCAGGACACAGGTACACTTTTAACTGATTGCTCGAAAAGGGCTGCATGTCACCCTGAGGTGACATTTCTAGCTCAGAGTGAACAGACCATCAACTATGACACACACACAGCACTTCAGGGACTTCCATAGATCTCTTCATGTTTGGGTATTTGTTACTGGAGGACTGGACTGTCCCATAAGCAGTTCTCCAAAGGGATGCAATAGGAGGGGTGCTCCTGAGGAGCTCATAGTCCCTGCACACCAGGTGGACTTCAGCACAGTCTTGTTGCCTAAAATGAGGTGGAATGGGCAATGTGAAAGTCTGTGACAGCGGGAACTTGGAGAAAAATTTTCTGTCCTTGTATCTGACAATGTGATTGCAGCCTTTTCTTTCAAAAATCTCAACCTATGCAATAGCTGCAAAGGATAAAGGGGTATCTGTGGCCTTCCAGCTTAGACTGGGAATTTCTCTGGGCAGCACTTAACAGCATCTAAACCTGTGAGAGCTTACTTCAGCTTCTGGGTGGTAAAACAGCACAAATGTGATTTCCTGAAGGGGATCTGAGTGGCTTATGGAGAATCGTGTGTGGAGGGACTGGAGGAACTCCAGTGTTCTGCTGAACTGGGATTACCACTCTTTTCTCCCACCCCCTTTTGCCACACCACTGCAAATCTAGGTAGTAAAAATAATAATAACCGAGGTCGTGTCTAGGGTAGAAATGCTTTACTCTGTGTACTATAATGGCAAAGTCCTCCTTGCCTGAACACAGCTACCCAGGGAAAGCTGTGCTTCGTATCCACACACCGTGAACCCCCTTGGTCACCCAGCCTGAAGCCCAGCAGACTGACCAATGTGCCACGGCCACAGCTGCCCTCCCTGGCCAAAGCAGGGGTTTGGGAACACAGGAAGGCAGCCCAGGTCCCTCATATCCCAGTCAATTGAATGATCACTGTGGCAAACAAATCCCCTCAGTAGCTTGAAAAATATCTCAAGTAAGTCATTCATTTTTTCAAGAGTTGCTATGACACAAATGCTTCTTTTAACCGTGGGGAATAAAGGAGGTAACCATATCTGCTTGCATTTGAAAGACATAGACACTGTGGACTTATAATTGCATGCACTCATGTTTAGCATCATTATCTTCTCTCATTTTATCTTTTTTTCCATGAAAGCTTGCCCCACAGTGCCTTTCCACTGCCAAATCTGTAGCATTTACATCAGAGCACTTTAACAAGACAGGAGTATGTGTCAGGATCTGCAGCTTGGATTGCAGTGACAGCTCTGGATGGATTGTGCTCTCCTGTCTCCTTTTGTGATCCTCTGTGGAAAAGGGTTTTATATATATATAAGGCATGGCATGAATCAGCTATGAATTTCTCACCCAGGTCTCTGTTTTCTTCACACCTGAGGACAAGGGCCAGGATGTTTGGCTCTGCAGAGCATCCCAGGGTATTTAGAAACTCATGTCACTTGGATTTCAGGGAAGGAGGAGCCCCATTGTTTTGGAAGCAATTGCAACATGTCTCTCCTGTGAGCTTGCTCCAAAAGGTTTCCTCATGTGGGCATGTGGAGAAGCTGATATTTGACAGAGAGCAAGAATAAGCCACCTTTATTGCTGATTATCTCAGATTCCCTTTTTGGAGGCTGTATTATGGCATAAAATAGGGCAGTATTACTGCTGGTTGTTAAACAAGAAGGAAGGGGAGAGAACTGTTGCTCTTCTGGGGAACAAGGTAAGTTTGTTCTCAGTGATGGAAACAACTCAAGCAGACTCATATGCTCACTCTATTCATACCCTTTCCATAAAGCAAAAAGAGCTTTTTGCATGCAAAAAGGCAAAGGGCAAGGTGAAAGTTTCGCCAGCTGTCATTTTTCAGTTGATTCCCTTATTTTCAACATCACTGTTTAAAACCTGGCTAGATAAGCCTATCATAAACAAGCCTGTGTTTGCATATGTGCAGGCATATATGCACTAGTCATATACTGATCCTCAGAGGCTTTGCTAAAGTATGGAAGGCTTACAGTGACATATCTTGCTTTTGGAAGAACAAATGGGTATACAAACTTGAATCTGCTCCCAGTCCCAAAGAGCCATTCCTTGTGTAAAAGGCTAAGAGGATAAGGGGATGGAGTTCGGGTGCCAGTGCTGCATGACCTCATAGGTTGGGAATCAGCACAGACACCAAATGAAACTTCTCTCCCTAATCAGGTTGGAAATTGATGTTGAGATAACAGCAGTTTTCAGGGTCTGGTTAGTATTTTAAGCCTCTCAAAAGCCAAATTCAGTCCTCATGTCTGCCCTTGCAACCCACTATGTCTTGCAGAGTAAATGAAATTAATATGAGAATAAAATTTTACCTCACTATTAGTGAATCCTTTAATTTAGCGACAAAGCCCATGACAACAAAAGTAAAAATTTGGATATTCTCCAAATTTGAATACTTTTCTATTATTATTCTTTTGCTTGTTATCATTGATGAGCTTATTATGCAGTTTGAGAGAGGAAACCTGACAGCAGTTTTGAGATTGCATTCATTTCTTTGCAGTGCCCAAGGGGATCTGGGGCTGTGTGGCACAGCTAGGGATGCAGGAGCTGCCTCTGACAGCAGCCTAGAGAAACCATTTTTGGGGAGGTAAATGTGCAATAGGCATGTAAAAACCCATCCCCTAAGCAGTCAAATGTAGATTCTATGCCCTGAAAATTCAAAAGTTTTATGCATTCAAAAGCTTTTGTTTACTTGCTATTTGTGGCTATTCTATTTCTATAATATTCCCCTTTGTATCTATTGTGTTTATTATTTTTCTATAGATAGATGTGGGGTTTTGTTATTCTTTTCACTGTATTCATGATGGCAATGTAATTGTAGGGTGAACAAGAGCACTACCTAGATTTCTGTTCCATAGAAAAGTATTCCTTTCAGCTTGTAAGCTCATTGTTCATGCTATACAGAAAAAAAAAAAAGATAAATGGTTCCAGTCTACTTTCCCAGCACTGCTCCTTATTTTATATGCTTATATTATCTCCTCTCACTCATCTTCTCATTCATATAGTCTCTACCTAGAAAGTTACAGGCATTTGACACTGCTGGTGCATGGAAAGCTGTGCAGTCCTCTTGGAGTAGATGGAGGACACATTCCAGGATCTCTTTTTTTTTCTTGCTCCTGAAATATGTTATGCCGACATAAATGTTTTTAGGGGTTAAGCTTTAAGGTGTGAATCCGTTTTAAAAGAAATTATGCCAGACATTTTTATATTTTCTTGATGTTATCTCCATAAGCTATAGAACTAGGAAGCCTCCTCCTAACCACCAGGAACGGGAATATCTATTTCTGCTGCCAGAATAGCAGGACAATGCTGTCACTTGGGCTGCAAAAGAGGGATAGTCCTGAATCTCAGACCAAGCCTGGGATAAATTGTATAAATGAATTTGGGTTAGTTTTCAGGTTTGGAAATGTATTATTTTTAGTAGAACTGTGAGCCCAAGCACAAAACTAAAGTTAGATTTAATTGTACCCATAAACAACACATGTACACTTATGTGTATGCATGGGTTGCGCATATATGTGTGCCTCAAAATGAGCCCGGTTTTGAAAGTTTTTTAAGGACTTCCCACCTAGAGAAAGCAGCAAAATAAATCTAAAAGGTGCATGAAAGCAGCAATCACTAATAAGCACTATCACTGATGAACATGCTTCTTCATGAGCTCTGCAGTGTCCACAGCTCAGAGGAGCTACTAATGAACCTTATCTTTGCGTGAGATAATGGTTAGGACCAAAAAGGGGAGGCGGAGGGGAATTTGACCACCCACAGAACAAATACTATTATCAAAGTGCAACTTATGCCCCAAAGCAAACTTACTTGCTGGAGTGACATTTCTTCTTGGCATTTCATCATCTTTGCTAGGTGAGGATCTTGAAGGAGGAGGGGAAGAAGAGAGAGAGGGAGGGAGAGAGGGGGGAAAAAATAGCCCAGCTGACATTTGAAGCAAGTAAATAACCTCTGCGGGGAGGCAGCTGGAGTGGTGTTTCCACTCCTAACGTGTAATTCCCATGCCACTGGACATGGGTCGTGTGGAGCGGGGTGTGGAGGGAGGAGAGCAGGGCACTGTCCCCGTCCCTGTCCCCAGGGTGGGCTAGGGAGGCTCTTGGCAGAGCCGGAAATCGGAGATCAGCCTTGTCAGGTCATATCTCATCAATAGCAAGGAACTGCAGAAACAGCAATCTCATTCCCACTGAAGGTGCCATCGCTTCCTTTGTGCCTTGCAACATGAAATTGGCTCAATTGAGTGAAAAAGGCAACAGGTCCTTGCACTGTTCAACAGGCTGGGATTGGATCACCCATGACTCTTTGGAGAAGTCAGTGGTGAGCAGTGCTCGCTGCTTCAGGGGCAAAAGAAACAAACATTTCAATCTCTCTTGGAGGTCCTGTAGGATTATGAGAGCAGTTGGTTTCCCTGTGTGTGTTCAAAAGGAACATCTGCTTGTTTGTACCAGCCTAGGAATCCAGCTCTATCTCACAGCATCTCTCGAGAGGACACGTGCTCTTATGAAGCAAAACATTGAAGTTGCAATCAGTTGCCCATAACAGTGCAAAAGATGGAGATAAAACAAAGTGTCCCTGAAGGCACTGCACAGAGCAAATAATTTCTGTCTCAGAGATGGATAACCAGGAATAGCCCTGTCATCTCCCCATGAGACCCAGTCAGATCCCAGGTCCATTTGGCACAGGGTTCTCCTGTCTTGACTGCCATGAAGCTGCACAAAACCAGTAACAAACATGTGCCAGTAGAAAACATATCATTCTTCTGTGCTAGCAGATAAGAATGAAAATGAGGCTTAAGCTCTCAAAACACCATCAAAACAAATGTGAAATTAGGGTTATGCACAAGATTACTTGGAGGTATGTTTGTCTTAAACATATGAGTATTAATTGTTGTATGAGCAGCAATTAGCACAGGTGAATCTGAGGATATGCTGCAGGAGGTGTGCCCAGTGGCAGTATAGTAGTGGCACCACTCACATTATTTCTGCAAAAATAGTGCCCCGTCAGCTGCAGCTTCACAGAAAGGGCTGCACTGAAGAAAGAAAAACAGGACTATCTTGGTCCAAAAAAGAAAGTGGACTGGGAATTGCTGGTTTGTGTGCTTGATACCATATCTGGCTTCTGCCTCCCATTCTTCTGTGCTTCTTGTGGCCATGAAGTTGCTTCCCACTCCCTTATTAGAGATTTCCATAAGATGTGAATATCAAATCAAACAGAACTTTCTAGGGCCTCTTGTTGCCTTTGGATTGCAAAGCTCACTCAGTTGCTAGCACTGTTCTGCTCATGTTAAAGGGCTGCAGCAGTGTATTAGAGGCATGAAATGCCATTCTTTACCCTCCTATCTGGACCTCAGCAAAGTGCTGCCATGGCAGTCAGCTCCTGGACTCCGGGGATTAATTATATTTCAAACCAAAATGTACTCCATATCTCAGAGCTCTTCCCCTGGGCCATGGCATGCCCTGTGGTCTGTGGAATGTTGTGAGCTGTGGCACAATGGTGTGGGAATTTGCTCACCAGTGGGGCTCATTGAAATGCTCATGGTGGAAATTGCTGCAAACCAAGTCCCCTCCATGGATTCATGCAGTCATCATGAATCATTCTTTACTTGAATAAATGTTCGTGATATTCAAAGGTCAGGAATTATCTTCCCCATCTTGTTTAAAGTCCTGTTCTGTGACAGTTTTAGAGCTGTTCAAACTAACCTTTAGTAGAAAATAGGTCTAAAAACTGCTAGCTTTCAGTGTTTGTTTTCTCTTTCTATGAAGCAAAAATGTGCTTATAAAATATTTTCGAGCTTTGCTAAACATTCATACAATTCTAGTTGCTTTCCATTGATTCTTTCACACATTATGTTTGTTGTCCAAAGTGATGGTTGAATTGTTTCCCACTGGGAATATATTGACCCGCATGACTCTGAGAGAAATAAAGATCACTCTTCATCCCAATGCAAAAATCTCACTTTTTCTCAAATAAAACAACAAACACCACTAGTGTGTGGAAATACCCAAGAACTGAGCATAGCCCAATCAATGCAGAAAATGTTTTTGATGAGGAAATAATAATCATTAAAAATTTGCTAAAGAAGGTAGTATCGACAAGGACTGTATCCTCCTGAGAATATTGTTTTAAAACATTGAATGATTTTTTACTTCATTTGTTTTGTCTGATAGATATATTATAGACTCCACTATCCCAGTAGCTGCAAGTGTATTACAGCTTCAGAAAAAAAATATACTTTCACTGGACAGCTTTCAAATTAATCTTTGACTGCGAGGAAATTTGGCTTGTTGCATTTCTGCAATTCTTCCCCCTTGAAAGACAGCGATGAGGATATAATGAAACCCTCTTTATCTCTCTAATTAACCGTCTTGTGACCAAACAAGAGAGGGACCGGAGTGGAAATACCCAACCCGGTTAGGTAATTGCTGATAATCACAAAGCTGCTTGAAAAGCTGCAGGCTGAGGGCTCCGTACCTGTGCGGCCGCCCGGGGCTGCCGGGCCCGGTTATCTCCTCCGCATTCTGCAGCGGGGCCAGGGAAGCACCGCCCTGCGTGCAGCACCGCGGCCCCGGGGCACACATGCAGGCATCCGGGCGGGGAAAAGCCTCCGGGGAAGAGCCGTGGGAGCTCAGGAACGCCGGGACGCGCTTGTGTTGCCGGCTCCGTGCTGACCACCCGTGGGGCTGCCAAGGGGATGGGGAGCTTAGCTGTCACTGAGCAGCCGTGGTTCCAAATGATCCCACCGACAGGAATTGGAGTGGCTGGGGATCTCTGTCCCAGAGATTTATAGTGTTGTCCCGAGTGGTTTCCCAGGAAAGGAGGCTGTGTTTGGGTGGGTTTGCAGCCCGTGGTGTTGCAGTAGGACACTTGGCTCTCCAGGATGGTGGGACAAGGAGAGGGCTGGAGTTCAGTTCATGGCTTGCGGCAGCTGGAACTCCAGCAGTGTCCAGGAGCCAGATCAAGAGACAGACAGTAGCGCCCACTACACATGGTTAGAGTGAAGCAGCAAACAAGTGAGAATATCTTAAGGGACTCATTAAAAGAATGTCTCACTGAAGAAATGACTGAGGACATTTGGCATCAAAATAATTCATAGTTTTCTCCAAACATTTTAGATCTTCAGGCTGAGGACAGTGTGCTCACCTAAAGTGGGAGTAACTCCGTAGGAGTTACGTACAGACATTCTGTAAATAAACACAGAAAATTACTCTAGATCTGTATCTTCCTTTTCATATGCATCTTCCCATTTTCCATAACTCCATAACAGTCACATTGGGAGGAATCTCAGCTGTCCAGAACAATTCTGTTTAAGGGCACCCTTAAACAATCCTGAAGCAGAGCTGCTAAACCACAGAGAGCTGAAAGGTTGGTGCTTTGTCAGCCGTGTCATTCTTTGAGATGAGCAGGTGAACCTTAAGAAAGTCAACCCCTTCCCCATAATTTTCAAGCATTTCTGAGGAGCCTGTGGCACGGAATGAGATATCACTGATCCCAATGAGGGAAGGAAAAACATTGTCCCCTCCGGAGTGGTATTGTACTGGGAA
Organism: Ploceus nigricollis; assembly: GCA_013399945.1. Lineage (NCBI taxonomy): Eukaryota > Metazoa > Chordata > Aves > Passeriformes > Ploceidae > Ploceus > Ploceus nigricollis. Next base: position 253,682 of record VXBC01007852.1, on the reverse strand, counting down.
TGGGGAGGCAGCCCTAATCTTCTGCATAAATCAGTGTGGCTGTTAAGGAGATCACTCTCACCATGTTAGTCTGTTAAATACCTTTAGTCAAGCACAGAAACAACAATGCTTGATGTTGGTGAAGATGAGAAAATACCAAAAGTAATAGTGAGGGGGGCTTTTTGTTTTCCAGCATAAATCGTTTTCATCGCACAATTGACTCAGAGTCACTTCATGGACTCCTTTATCTGCAGAATTCCTTTAAAGTTTAACAGTGCAGAACTAATTTTGATGACTCAGTAGCTCGAAAATTGTTATTTTAAGTGCTGAAAAGGTATTTTCCCTGTGGATTTTCTAGCGCTGAGGCAACGTTCTGAATGTTTTGACTGCTACTTTGTCTGACAATGTAAACAGACAGGAATAATTTAATGATTAACTCGTTATCCTTGATGCATGCCTTGATGTCTCATCTTGTTATTAACAGTTTGCCCATGTTTTGAAATATATATAATGTGAAGCAGAGCTAATTTTGCTCTGGAATGCTCTTCAACACCATTCCACAACTTTTTCCACCCACTGTCTGAGCTTGGTCAGCAAAGACACTCTCTATTAACATCCCAGCAACTCACCCAGGCACTTTCAGTTGTATAAAATGAAACCCGCTAATAAGAAACTTCATCAAAGAGCTTGAATATGTGCATAAGTCCATCCTTATTCAACCTACTACTATTTGAGTATATGCTTAACTTTACTACACACTTGCAAATCTTGCTGAAAGCAGTGAGACTCAGTTTTGCTGCTTGGGTCCTTGAAACACTTCCTAGCACCACATCCTGCTTCTGTCATCTTTAATGACAGTTACCTGTCTATCATTGCCACTTCCTCACACATTCCTCCTCAAAAAGCCTTTTGCAGAAGATAAAAGATCTTGGGAAAATGACATTTGTCTTTGAGTTCAGGGAGTACCGCCTTGTTTTCTGTACAAACTGGAAAGTCAAAAACTAACAGAATGCTTTTGCCATCAGAGAGAATTTTGAATGCATTTTCACCCAGACTTTCAGTGTGGAAATATTATGTGCTGCTATTTTTCTCTTTACATGTCACATTTTTGAGATGATGTGCGTGCTGCCTGTGAAGCACTGAACCCATTTAAAAAAAAAACATTAAGTTGTCACATTAGCAACCAAACAGCAGCACTAACAGAGCCTACACTGTGAGTGACCCCACAAGGTAGGAAAATCCTAAAAATTTCTTTTCCAGGTCCTTGGAAAAACATTTTAAAAATGCATCCTCTGCTAGTATTATATGAACCGATGCACCTGAAAGCAATCAGGATGCGAAAAATGGAAACTCTGGCATTAAAATGAGTAGTAAAAAACCCATAAAAACTAAAATAGGCAAAGTCCTAGCACAGATCTCCATTCCCAGCAGATGGTGGTGTCAGCAATCCCTGGTCCTGACCTCAGCTCTCTCACTTCATGTGAATTCAGACTGGTGAAACAAATAATGGTAGCACAGTTGTTGGCACATTTCCTCCAGAAGCTACTAATAAAAAAATGCTTCCCCTGACATTTCCATTCTACACCAACCAAGCTCACAACAGTTACAGCAAGTTAGGAAAGTAAAATGAAAACAGTGACAAGCGTGATTTAATTCCTACCTGGCAACTGCCATCCAATGGCCATATAAAAATATTTAAAAGGTAGAAAAGAAATGCCACTGAATTGTTGAGAATATGCAGCATCTTCTCTCCAAACACCTTGTGATATCAGCATCTGTTGCCAAAGCAGCACCTGCTCTTATGTTGTAATATTTCCACTTAGTGTTGCTCTTATGTTGTTAGGATTTCCCCTTTACTTCGATTTTCTTGTAACTCAGGTTGGTAAAAATGTGTCTTTTGTACATCTGTTAAATACCTGAATGGAGAGGAATAGGCTCTGCAGTTCTTTGCTGTGTGCAGACAGTAGCACTGCACCTTGTGCATGGGATGGGGGTCTGACAGAGGGAAACCCAGGGAGGGTGCAGAATTCATTATTTTTTATTTTCCCTGGTCAACATTATGGAAGACCCAAAGTAAAAGAGAAAACTAAACAGGCAGTGCCAGCCCCTCCATCCACAGGTATTAACTGAGATGAATGTATAAATATGAATATGCATCTATTTATGTTTGCAAAGTTTGCCCAAACAGCCTTGAATGGGAAGCAGGAGTCTTGTGTTCCAAAAGCACTTTTCTGTGACAGATTTCAACATCTGCTGCAGAAACATGGAATCACTAAAGCTCTCTTGATTTAAGATGAAACATGAAGTCTCAGCTATCTTTTGGTGAGAAACCATCAGAGACCTGGTATCTTCTAAAGGACTTTAAAGGCACTTCAGCTTTGTGGGACGTTTAAAGGAATGTAAACTGTGGAGCAGCTGTGGAAAACCACATTCAGTGCATCTCCTTCAGACACAAGCTGTCTTCTCCAGTGTTAGGCTGTAAGTAGAGACTCATCTCATCCCTCTTGCCTGGCTTGGGAAGTGCCCTGCTCTGCTTGGGAGAGGCATCTGGGCCGGCCAGGGGAGCTGAGGTGCTAAAAGTGAGCTGGTGCCAGCAGAAATCCGCCTGAAGCGCTCCTCTCTCCGCAGGTGGGAAGATGGTCTGTCACAGACAAAGCCAGATGAAAATGCATCTGGGGTAGCTCAGTGTTTGTTCTGCATTAGCTTCTGGCACGGCCTCTACTGTATTTATCCTTCCGCCCACCTACCTTCCGCAGAATGGGGATGTACTCAGTCACTGATCTTATCACGCCACTCTTTGATCCAGCTGGGATGTTAGGGCCTTCGGGAATTCCCCACGTTTGATAATGCCTGATAGTTACTTTTAAGAAAATACCAGCTGAAGGATGGGGAGGGATTCTTCAAATTCCAGCAGCTGAGTGAACGGTGGAATTTATCAGGCATCCGAGCCAGATTTCCTTGGAAAGAACACATTTATTTTCAAGTGTCACATTTTCATTGTATTCAGAGAGCAGTATCACCTAAGGCCAGAGAAAGCCAGTGGAACAGGACATTACTGGGATTTTTAATAAGCACAGGAGCTGGCCCTGATAAAAACATTGTGAGACATATCCAGACTATGAATAGCTGACGACTGGCTTTATCCTGAGCAGTAATTCATTATCCCTTCATGTTTAGCTTTTGAAATACCACCTCAAGAGAAACTTGACCCCAAGGAAATCTATTTCAGGAATGTGTGTGGCCCCCATCCCAGCAGGCTGTGACTGTCTTACCACCTTTATTGGTTTTTTCTCACCACCCTCCTGCAAGGTAGAGCCCAGCCATTACCCCGACTTTACCAAGAGCAAATGGAAAAATATTCATGCATCCACGCCCATTAATACCCAAATTGTGGCAGTTAAGTGACTTTCCCAAGGCTGAGGAGGAAGTTTGTGGCAGAGCAGGGTACCTGGTGCTCTCTGTGCCTGCCTGAACACAGGAGTGGCAGGGTGGGGCTTCCCGCCCCCCAGTAGCAGCCAGGTTACGGGGCTGTCAGAAGGTGTGTGTGTGTTTGTTTGTTTTCCCATGGGGAGCATCAGGACAAAATATCCATCATCTCCTGAGACCAGAGGCATTCCTGAGTGAAAGTGTGGGCGGCTGCCACGTCCTGCTGTGGATCTGGGGGGGGTGTTGGCCGTGGGTTGCTCCGAGGCTGTGTCCAGCTGGGCCCATGGCAGGTTGGGGCTTGCAGATTTGGAGGATCTTGCTGTGGTTTTGTCTGGTTCTTTGTGGGGAAAAAAAGGGGGAAAATCAGCTGTATGGCTGCTTGTAGCTGGTGTGTTGATTTGGCTTGATAGACAAGCTCCAGATGAAATACTTCTGAAGATATGAGATCCAAGAGGATTGTTGGGAAATCTGTTTTGACCTCACAAGAAACACAAGGCTTTCTGCCTTGTAATTCCTGGGTGAAATCTCTGGTGGCCAGGGTGGATTTGAGTTGGTGTCCCCACACCTGCCTTCATATTCCTGGCTGCTTTGTGGATTTTTTCTATATCCTAGAATGTGGGTACTGGATATGAGGGTAGGAAAACTCAATTTATTCTGATAAAGACAACATGCTATTGGGAAATAATAGAATTGGAAGAGTTGATTAGATACCACACACAAGAAAAAAAAATTTAAAAGAAGCAAATACTGTGACTTTTTAAGGGCTCTTTTTAATGCCTCTCTTAAGCATTGTTGCTAAAGGAGGTTTTTACTGCTGTCTAAAGGCTTCCCTGAGAGTCAATGCCTTTTCTTAGAAGAAAACTACATTCAAGCAATTGAAAACATTTATTCCTCCATGCATGGAAAACAAATTAGGGGTTAGAGACCCAGCAGGGGAAAAAGAAGAGCAAGAGGTGGTAAAGTGGGGTGGAGGGATAGGTGTGCTCAAGTCACTTGGTGGTCCCAGCCAGACCAGAGGGCAATAACTGGAATATTTGCCTTTGGTATTTGGCCATATTCACCGTCAGCTCCTGCCTTACCTAGGGAATGTGTCTGAGAAGCTCCTTCCCAGAAGGGAGCAAACACCCATAGTCCTGGTCATTAGCAAAGAGCAAACAGAACCATTTCCCTTTGTCTATTCCCACACAATTTCAGCATTACCTGTTTTTAATTGCTTGAGAAATGTTTTACAAACATCTGCATCAGGTGAAACATCTTTATTGTGGGAGGCTTTCCTGAGGAGAGTTCATAGGCTGCTGATCACAGGCCCTGCTTTAAAGCCCACTGGAGTCCATTTCCCGTTACTCCAGCAGCCTTTTGATCATGTCCATTATGTGAAAATGTTGTCCAGCAGCCTGGAGTCAGCTCCTCCAAGGTGTGTTTTGTGTGTACGCTGGGCCAGGAACTTCCAGCCACCCGCCATGTGTGGGGAATGGTGGGTGGGACACTCAGGAGCAGCCACATCCAAGAGGACAATGGGTGACATGGGCACCATTGAGAGGGTGAGCCCACACACCCAAATGCTGTATTCCCTTCCAAATGTGTGAGGCACTGCAAAGTCCCAGAGCTCCATGGATGGGCAGTACCAGCCTCCCTGCCAGGAGCTGGTGGCTCAGGTGCCCACATTTTCTTGGCTTCCTGACTTTGCTCAAGCCTCTCAGTGGTTCCCAACCACTGATAGATACCAGGTCAGCCTCCGGTGTAGCAGAAGAGGGATTTTTCCACTGGCATATTTCACTGTGGAGCCCTGGTCCTGCTGCAGCTGGAATCAAGGGAAGCTGGAGGAGTATTTCATCTCCAGGATCATGGCCTGGATGTGGGAGAGTATGAGCCGTTGCATGATTTTCCACTGTCTTGGGAACAAGCAAAGCATTCAGGATATTCCCTGAAAAGCTAAGGCACAGTCCAAAGCTGAGGTGACGCTCACCTGGTAAATCAGCAAGGACCTGCTGGTGTGGATAGCACTCCTATCAAACATGCCAGCATTTTTTTGCAAATACCACAAAACTCCTTTCCCCAACTGGAATTACTCATGCTAAGGAAATGTGTGATGTCCCAAGGACTGACTCATTTGGCATCCAGAGCTTCTATCCCAGTATCTCTCCTGCCAGGACTTTTATATTATCAGTTCCATTCATTCCTCCCGCAGGCTGATGGGGTACGATAAAGCAGATGGCCAAAGTCCCAGACAAAGGTCAGGCAGGACAATTAATGACAAGCCGACAGCCCCACAAAGGCCATGGGCCCGGGATAATGCTGGCCCTGACAATAACATAAAGCTGCTCCCCTCACAATGGGGAGATAAGATACAGTGCTGTAATAGGAAAGCAATCATCGCAAAATGCCATCAATTATAGAAAAGCTGCACCAGCGGGGGACTGCTTCAATATTGGCTCTGTTGATGCCTCGACATCCCTTGGCTGCGCTTTCTGCGTGGCTTCTCACGGCGAGCCTGGTTGGGCACTGCAGCAGCTGAGGCTCCCTCACCCCAGTTCTTTCATCAGTTTTTGGCTTGTGAAATTACACTGAATAATATGCTTATTCAGGGTTTTATATCTGGGCACCTATTTTATTACCTTTTATAATGCATACAGGGTCAGATCAGCTTGCAGCAGAACAAAGCTAATTACACCTTTCATTACCTAAATATAGCATAATGACAGAGTGTCATTCAAGTGTGGCATTGAGCTGAGAAACCTCATGGCAGGCCAGGACAATGACAGAGGTTATTGAGCTCCACCTGAATTGCTGCTGGTGCAGCGAGAGTGGGGCAGGGTTAATAGACAGGTCATTCCATAAATGACAGTATCAAATGGAAACTGCAAAGGGTGAACACTGCTCCCATCAGCCACTGGATCTCCCAGAGTCAGGAACCTCCAGAGCCAGCGTTAACCTCTTGCCTTCCTCTTGTTACCTCTGGAATTCATATTCATACCTCTGGTATTCATAAAATGTGTGTTGGTAGTTGTGAGACCTGAGAACAAACCCACTTGTTGAGGTGTAAGAGCAGCACTGCTATGCTGAACCCTTTAGTTTTGGATCATCCTACCAGGGAGGCAGGATGGTTGGTTGCCATTTCTAGCATGGTTGGTAGCCATTTCTGGCATCTGCTCCCAGTCTGTTATGGTACTCTTGAAACTTAGTTAAAAGCTCATACTCCTGACGTGTGGCACTGCAGGAAGTTCTGTGACTGAACTCCCTGCTGCCACCTGAATGTTGTCCCCACTGACATGGCAGGGTCTTCCTTTGACTTTGGTTGGAAGCCACCTCCTCTACATCTCCACTATGACTTAATGCAAACAGAGAGGTGATTTGCTTTTAGCTTATTCCTTTACATGTCTTTTAATAAGAGGCTTCCCTAGATTTTAATAAAGGAATGGTGAGAGCAAAGGCTGGTGAAAACAGGGTTCATAAAAATTATTATCAGAAACTATTTAATTTCTGCCAAAGCAAGCAAATCACAGAAAGTTTCTACTTTCCTTGGAGTGTTTCTGTGTTTCATCAAAACCAGAAAATGAGACATTTTAATTTGCAGATTTGTTCAGGAGTTGAAGAATATTCATTCCAGTTTTCTTAGGTTCTTACTGAGTACTCGTGTTGCGGTTAATGGGATTTTTTTCCTTATCTTTTTGGCTGAACAAAAAATATTTCTATCACAAGTCATCCTATCCCTCCCTAGTTTCTCCCTGAAAGGTGAAAGGCATTGCTGGGCTGGATTTCCACTGTAGCAGCACTGCCTACATGAAAAATTATTAGGGCCAAAAACCTGCAACAGGAGACAAATGAGATTGTCTTAAACCTTGGATGAATTTCCAGCTACCAAGAAGAGACACATGATCTCCAGTACTTTGAAGGCTGAGGCTGATACTGGTTTCATTTCTGAGTGCAGCAGAAATGTAGTTTATTTTCTTTTGACAGACTGATAGTTTCTTGACAAATTTGTTAGTCTCTGGTTTTCTTTACATTGGTTGAAGTCATCAGTTCCCTTTTCCTGTCATTCTGATGTACTCACACTCCTCTTTACCAGGAGTTATATGGTTTGGGAGATCGTTGAGTTAAAGGAGAGCTTGACATGCTAAAATAGGTGCTCTTCACTCACCTCCTCCCTTCACAAAGGTACTGGTGAGTCACGAGTAGAGATTGAACTTTTAGAAATGTCTTCAATCCTTTGGTGCAGGATATCCTTCCAAAAGTTGGAAGATCAAGTTTTCAGTGGTCACAGGAATATTTATTAATATTGATGTTATGCCACCTTTAGTGTCCATCAGAATAGACCCATGACCATGGCTTACGTTGAGATTTTGCTTCCTGTGCAAGTTACATCTTCTTAGGCCCCTTGGCAGCTCTTTGTTCTTTCTCATCTCCAAATTCCTCCTTGTTACTCAGGTTGTGCCTTGGCTTAGGGCTGGATACAAAGCAGCTCCAAGGCCAGTGCAAAGACCCTTGGCCCTGTGGTGGGAGCAACAGGGCCACAGCTGAAAGACAATGAAATATAATTTGCAAAAAACTGAAATCCAAGGTTTGGAGGAGCCGAGTGCTTTGAGCAAGGTGGTAGGGAAGGTATCTGATGGGATAAAAACTGAACACAGTTTCCAGAGCTGTGGATAGCAAGCCAGCAGCTGCTCCCATCTGCAGGAGATGCCAGGGCCGTATCTCTGACCTGATCCAGCTCAAAGCGTTGCACAAATCTGTCAGCTGCCAGCCAAGTCCACATCTGGATGCAGCTCCTCCCTGTCCATAGCACTGCAGCCTCCACCCTCGCTGAGCTGTTTGTGAGGCCCTGGGAAGGATCCAGCTTGACAAAAGTAGAGGTTTATCTCCTTTGGTGACTGCTCTCTACTGAGAATGAGAAACCAGCAATTGTTTCTCATTCAGTCACCTCAGTGCTTCCTGAGGGCAGCAGAGAGAAGTCTTACACACATCCTTACAAGTGGACTTTGAAAGAGCTTCAGAGACCCTTGAATTGCTAATTACCGGGCACTTGGGCATTTTTTTTTCTGGAATAACAAACTGCGAGGGTCCTGCTCACCCCTGCTGCACGTCTCTGAAGCTCAGCAAAGTCAAGCCCCATGCCCCTGTGAGCAGAGCAGGCACCCTCCACCCTCCAGCCAGGCTCCCTGGGATGCTGCTCTCTCTGGGTCCCTCCCAGACCCTCCAGCTCTCACCCTCGCCTGCTCCAAGGGTCACAGAGTCTCCTGTCTCCATTTCAAACCGGGACTGACTTTGCAGTGGCTCTCATGAAAGCCTGGCTAGTTCAGGGCATGCTGGTGGGGTTGGCAGGTTTTCACAGTCACTGTCTTGAGCTTTAAGTCAGCCAGGGAAATCCCAGCAGTTCTGAAAACACACATATGCTTTCTTTTTGCCCCTTTCTTTCCTCCTTTTTTCTTTCCTTGGTCTGCAAAACCCTCCCAGCCTCTTTTTTCATTTCCCTTTTTGCTCCCGCCTTTATCTCTCCCCACTGTTGCCGTTACATCCTCTGGTGATAACAGGAGTGACCCCATGGGTGACCCTGGAAGATTATTACATTGGCTGTAAATTTTGAGCCCGGGCCAGCCAATTCAGTAGGGATTGCAACTCCCATCCTCTAAGTGCAGGAGGATTAACGCTCACCAACATAAGTCCTGTAAAGCACTCCACAGACACCAGCGACCATTCCTTTCTCTGCATATCTTTGTATTTCTGCCTTTAAGAGCAGTTGGGGAATAGAGCTTTGCTGTTCCTGTTGAGGTGGTGAAGGGGAGGAAAAAGACAGCATTCATGACAGTCAGGGCAGAGCTGCATTAAATAAAGCCTCCATCTTTCATTCTTAAGCTCAGCTCCAGGTCCTTGATGAAGACAGATTTTTCAATTAGACAGGCAATGTTTGTTCTAATATTTTATACATGAACAGCTCAGCTGACATCTTACGCAGATTTATGAAGGAAATCGAATACAAATGGGAGGTTTAATATAAATTTATTATTCAAATTTATCACATATTTCCGCAAATAAAAATTATGGTCGCCTCAAAGAACTCATTTTTTTCCAAAAGAAAGAAAGAAGTTGATAAAGTTTCCACCCGGTGAATAACAATATTGTATGTTAAGAAAGATCTGTCATAATATAAATTATAACACACATGGAATACATTTCCCATTGAAGACAATATTTCTTTCTTATACAAATGTTGCACTCCTTCGTTGAACTGAAAGGAAGTTCAGGAAGGTTGGCAAAACAAAGTCCCCCATTTTTAACACTATACAGAACAAAGTGTATTCTGCTGCCAATTACCCTTAACTGAAAATGACTGCAGCTTCTGGGAGACACAGCCAAGGGTCAGGGGGTGCAACTGCTCCCCAAAGGAACAGAAATGTCAGGCGACATTCACACTTTAGCTATTTAAAGAAAGGATGAAGAGAATTTAAGGGAATAAAAGGCCCTGCAACATCCATTTTAGCCATGGGGAAATTACTGCAATTAATGCTAGGCCAGTTATAGCCCACAATTCCATACTTTTCAGAGGGCATATCTAATTTAGGAAGGGATTAATACGCCACAAGTTTTCATCTCCAGTCACACCGAAAAGGAAATATGGGAAAATGGGGTTTTTTTCCTAAATCAGAATGAAGTACTAGACTGAAAGATTTATATATTTTGGTTTCTGTAAACCAAATTTTTACTTCCTTATTCAGTTGTGGCATTGCCGTGGTTTAACTGCAATTCTAGCCTCCTATTTTTCTTTTTTTTTTTTTTTTCCTGTTTTCCCACTTTTTTTGACTGGAAAACAGTATGAGATGTGAAAGGTGATCAAAACACATCAGAATACTTCCAATGTCTCTCCATTTTCAAGTAGGGAAAAAATAAAAGAGGGGAAAGCCTGAAAGGTCCTAATAGTAATGTCAAAACCATTTGTGTGTTCAGTAACCTAAAGGAAATAGAGAATCTCCAAGAATGTGTTTTGACTGTCTATGTGTTTCACTGGATTTCTGGTTTTCATTGAATTCTGTTCTAATACACTCATATATGTGAATTTACAAGTTGTTCAGGTATTCCCATGAGAAACTGTGGTGTTATTTGGTGCCCCAATAAACCAAACCCCATGCAGATGCATACAAAGACAAAAGGTCATATACTAATGTGTATATGAATTAATGTGTATTAATGAATATATAAATTAATGGCAGAAACTGGAGGGATATCCAAAGCACGGGGGTGGCTAACCCTGCATGATTTCAATGGGATATGACATTCCTTCAGGAGGGAGAGGAGTTGTCTCACCTAAATTTATCCACCTACAGAAGCTGATGCTCAGAGCCACATGGGAACCAGTCCCCCTGGTGCTCCCAGGGCAGAGAAATGGGTTCTGAACCCAGAGCTCACCCTGAAATGGGACAAAGGAATCAGCCCCTAAAATAAGCATCTCTAGTTGGCCATGGAGTTGGGTTAGAAGGTGAATTCAGCTGCAGAGGTCTGTGCTGGGGGACGTGGCTCCCATCTGATTTTCCTATCTCTAATTAGCTGTGTCAGCAGGCACTGAAATGAATTAGCAGGCCCAAAGTTCCTGTCCCAGAGAGTCCATATTTTAGGTCAAAGTGAGTGTTTTCTCTTAAGAAAGCCTATTCCAAGTCCCTAAGTCACATATTTGGATATTCCCTGCTCAGTGCTAAGGCTGAAGGCCACCTTTCCTCACTGGGCAGAGGGAGATTTCCAGAAGGCACCTAAGATCCTTCCCAGGAGCAAGGCTTTAAGCTTTTTAAGCCAGCTCATTTCAGGATTGAAGTCTCCTCATTCAGCTGGAGGAAACACTCTCAGGTCTGTGTTGATGTGGGTACTAACTCCTACTGAGTAACAAAAGTGTTATTTGAGGAGCCTTTGAAAATCATATTTACCTTCAATTTACAATTGTAGTTGGTCAAACATCTTTATGAACACCTTCTGAAATACTGGTCAGCACAGAGCTAAGCCCTGCTTAAATACCTGTAAAGCCCAGAGTGTGCTTAACTTAGAAGCAGAGGACTATTCACAGGGCAGGTTTAATGGCTTTAAATTAATTTCTACTGACTATGCCACATATATTTTTGTACAGGAACCACTTCTAATGTCAGTTGCAGCCATAAATCAGAGGAAGCTGTTGCTAAATCAGTACACTGAGGTGTGACATGCAATGTGTGGCTGCAAAGCCAGACCTTCTGCCCTGAGATAACAACATAGGAGCAGCAGTGAGGGGATTAGGGATCTCTGAGCTGTTTGCTTTCATGCTGAGATGTGCTGTAAGGCAAAGCAGGCAAACAGAATCAGAAGAAACAACTACAGGAAAGTTGACATATGTATTGCAGAGTCTTCCAGATGAGTCTTTGAGATGCCCAGTTGTTTCTGCTTATGGCGTTGCATGGCCTTGGGGTTACAAGCTTGGCTGGCACAATCAAGAGCCTCTGTTCAGCTCACACTGGGGATTCAGAGAGCTCCAGGGAGGAGAATACCCTGGGAAGAAAAGGTCTGTAACAGCACTCAGGGCATCCAGCTGGCAGGTAGGGTTCCTGGCTTCTCATGCCAATTCCCAAGATTGTTTTGCTTGGGTTTAATTTTGTTTTGTTTTATGCCAAGGTTGTTTCTGGTAAAATACATGAACAGTCCTGGGAGAGCTCCCCACATGCAGCTGAGAGCTCTGACCATGGGATGGTTGTGCAAAGGGCAGGGCATTCCCACCTGTGTCTGTCTGCAGCTGGGAGAAAACAAGCCATGAACACTGACCCTTCTGGGAGGGCTCTGGGCATGAAGGGGATGGAGGCACCTCCCCAGCTGCTCTGACTCAGGTGTGTTTGGCACACCAGTGGGGTAGCACTTCACACATGTCTCTGCTCAGCACCCTCTGAGCACCAGTGCCACAATCTTGGACACTGTCCTGTCCCCACCCTGCTCTGAGCACGGACTGTTGGAGCAGTTTCCCAGGGCCTCTCAGGGTTTCAATACCTGCATGAGTGGAGACTCCATAACCTCTCTGGGTAACCTGCTGCAGTGTCTGGTCACCCACTGTATTCCTGGTCACCTGTAACTACTTGGACCTCTTGTATGCTTCCTTTTTAGGGCTCAGTTTTGTCAGGTGCTCTGTGTTCCTCCATGCAGGCTCCTGCTGCCATTGTATTTCAGATTGTTGGCATGGACAGTTTTTGAGTTTGGAGAAAGTTGTCCCTGAAAATCCACCAGCTTCTGGACTCCTTCCCTTTCTAGAGCCAGACAAAACCATCACTGCTGAGAGAACGAGACAATTACCTTTCTTGACTAATTTCAATCCCCAAAAAATCAGGGTTGAAGTAGTGGGTTTTAATCTCAGGAAGGATCTAGTTTGCTCCTGAAAGACGTGAAAATTAGGACTGCATCAATGTTGCTTTGCTGGGCTGATGCCTTTGTGCTTTGGTGGCAACTATTTGTTATCCAAACAAATGTAATATTTTCATGTCTCATATTTACCAGGCAAGACCAGTGGCTGAGGACGGGCTGCAGGAGCTCCCAGCTCCCGTCTGTCTGGGGGCAGGAGTTGTTTCCAGTGCTGCTTTAGCTGCTGCCACAGCCCTGGCTCTCACAGAGCTGTATTTTACTAGTGCTGGATGAATGGTCTTCAAAGCTGTGTGACATTCTGTGCTCTGCCAGGCTGCTCATCTGCAGGGTTTTTCAGTGTCCATAAAATTCATTATCATTGTAGCTCTGCCTAATTAGCCCATAAACGTTCCAGCATAGTCCATAAATTACCCTGGCCTTAAAGGGCTTATCTGGTTGGTGTAATAAGTAGGTCTATACACTGGGTTTTTTCTATTATAATAGTCAGAGTATTATTTATATGACTGGGACTGAACTATGCCTGAACTGTGAAAGAAGCACTACACTGTAAATAAAGAGTATTTTACTGTCCAAAGACTATAAAGCTAGTTCAGGGCACGTTAGCATCTGCCTAAACCATCTCGTTTTGCTTACCCTCTGCTCTAAACAAGTAGAGAGTGGACAGACAAAGTATATCCAAAAATACTGATGTACAGTGATCTACTGCACAGATAGTCAGTGGTGGAGGTTCTGAGGGCATTTTGTATTTTGACAGGTCAGTGGGTGCACAGTAACATCTTAGAAGATTCCTGGAGCTCAGCAGGAGGTGCTGAATTTTGTTGTGGAGCTACACAAGGTATGTTTTAACATATACATATTTTGCCATGTTGTCTAGGTTGATCTGTAACTAACATGGGAGGAAAAGGAGTTTTGTTTCTAAAAATGTGAAGGAAAAAATTATTGGTGTTTTTCAAGCAGACTGGTCTAAAATTGACACTTGTTAAGTGGTTAAAGTATAAACTCGGGTCAAATACAGAACATAATGGCATTTTTTTCACTTCTAGCCAATTTTGTTATTTTAATGTTTTGGTACTTTATTGGGAAATCATTTTAGAAGGCTTTTACTTTTTTATTTGTATGAAAACAGCATTTCAAAAGGGATTTTTTCTGAGACATTCAAGGCCCCCTCCTAAGCCCAAATCCAGGTGGATGCCCTGGCTCCTTTCTGCTCTCATGAGAAACACCTGCACACAGTATGCAAAGAGCCACCCACCCACTGGCCACAGGCCCAGGGCACTCACCTGCACACTAAACAGGCTGAAGGAAAAGCTTTGGCCACCAGCTGTGCTGCTGTGCCTTTAGGACAAATGACCAGGGTTCAGCCCAGCAGGGCAAATGGCCCCTACTCCCAGATTTGGGGGTTACTCAGCAGCTGATCTCAGAGCAGTTGAGAAATCAGCAGCCAAGGCTGTGCCTCGTTACCTGCTCCAGGTGATCCACATTAAGGCAATTAATTGGCCCAGAGCAGGGAATGGCGGAGGCTGTGCCCTCACAGCCCACCTGCAACAGTTCCTGCAGTCATTTCTGCTCTTTGCTCCTGACCTGCAGCAGTTCCCGCAGCCATTTCTGCTCTTTATTCCTCGAGACCTGTCCTGTGCTGGCACCAGAGCATGGAGCAGACCCTGGAGCTGGAGGTACAGTGCTGGAGAGGGGGTGCCACCACCCTTGGTGTGGGGGTGTGGGTGCCCTTCTGAGGCGCTGTGAAGGATAAAGGGGGGAGACACACCTTTGGCAGGTGCAATGTTGCAGGAAGGGATGCTTTGGTGGCAAATTAGTGGTGTGAAAAGGAGTTTGCCTGGCTATGTTGGTGTCTCCAGAAAGAGCTTTACCTCAGCAGCTGAAAGGAAGTTGAGGGAGGCCTGTATTTTAATACAGGCCTAGCTCTGTGTCTTAAATACAGGAAATATGTGTTACCTGTCTGAGGAATATGCTTTGCTGTAGGTGCACAAATAATGCAAAGAGATGGATTGTGTGTGGGCACAGGTCTGACATGTGAGTTATTTCCCTGCCTAGAAAGCATTTGTCTTCTCTGGTGAAGACAATTTGATGGGCAATAGTAGGGCTGGGTGTTGCTCTTGTTTCTGCCACAAGCTCCATTTTTGACCACAGGTAAGTTATTCTTTATCCTGGTTCATTTCTCCACTGATAAGCTGCAAACAGTTGTGCTTCCCTGCCTGCCTGCTCTAGGTGGTGAGGGCTTAAGGTCATGTGTTACCTGGGTTTGCTCTGCAGCATCCCCCTGGGCCCTGCTCACACAGGCCTGGGGATTGGGGTGTCTGTGCACTGGACACAAATAACAGGAGGTGTCCTCACCACCTGCTGGGAGTTACAACTCTCTTCTTAAATTCATTTTCAAAGGCTGAAAAATGTGATTTGTAGGGATACTCATGTGGATGTTGTTCTGCTCTTTAAAAAAAATCAGTTTTGAAAACAGCTCAACTATTGCTTCCTCAAGAGTTTTTCCTCTCTTTCCCTCCTTCCTCCTGACAAACTCACCCTCAGCTAACCCAAAGGGAATAAGTTTCACAAGGGAAAATCTCTTTCTTTCAACTGGTACTCCAAAACAGGCATATTTTTGTTGCTGTGTGTACAATTATTTTGCAACTACGAGCACTGTCTCTGCAGCCCAGGAGGACTTGTGGTCACACAAGGCTTGTGTCATGACTTGTCTGAGCCAAAATCTGCAGAGGAAGCTGCATCCAGCTACATACCTGCATTTCCTGTGCTGTTACCACTTAGCTGGGTGCCTCTATCCCTGTGTTAGGACAGGATGGATATGTGTACTTTGAGATTTGTGTTGGGGTTTTGTGGGTTGTTTGTTGTTTTTATGCAAGAAGCTCAGGAGAAAGATTAACACACACAGGGTGCTTCTAACAAGCACCACTGCAAAGAATCCAGCTCAGGGGTGGAGGGAACTGTGATGTGTTTCTCACCTTTGCTTTTCATGGGTCTAAGAGTGCTAGATGTTACTGTTTCAATTCAACAGCCATCCATTCCGCCAGTATTAACTACTTGTTCTGGGGAGCACAGGATTGTTCCAGTGTTCAGGAATCATTTTAACACACTGGAATGTCTTTTCTGGTCATATCTATTAGCATTCCAGCATCTCCCACCTTGCAAGATGAACTCTGATTCTGCATGTTCTTGCCTGTGTGTGTGTGTTGGATTAAGGTGATTCTATAAGGTCTTGAGAGTTGTTGATTATAAACATGCAGAACTTCTTTGACTTCAGGCCTCCACACTACAAAAGAAATTGGGTTTGGAGAAAACCATTTGAGCAATGTAAATTCACCAAGGCAGATTTTACAGGTGGGGCTTTTAATTATTTGTAAACAGAATCAGGCAGCATATCCCTGTTCAAGTATGCACCAAGTAGAGAAGATTCATCTGTGGTTGGTGTTATTTAAATAGCTGTGATTTTTGGTAACTAGAAAGAATTTATTTTCTTGAAGCAAAGTCTGGATTCTTCAATGAGAGACCAGGTCATGGCTCATTCAAGGCTTGCTGTTGTCTTGTCTAAGAAGTTGATAGGTGTTAAATTTTCATATTTAGGAATGAGGAAGACTTGCTGGGGATATGTTTAATATTCTTCACTCCAAGGATGTGAACTATGAGGTGTAGGGTTTGCAGTTTAGGTGCTGGATTTTATCTACTCTCTGGCAATACTTTTCCTATTAGAGCTGAACCAAACATTAAGTTTTCACTTCAAATCCTAGGATAGGATCATAAAGACAAAAGTATTTTTATTCTGTAGGTGACATGGCCAGCTGCTGAACAGGCTTGACTGTGAGAAAATTATACTGTTGGTTTACTTTTCTCCTGTATCTTGTTAGCAAACCCAAACTCTGTGTTTTCCATCTGCTGCTCTCCAGCAGATCCATTGGCAACTTTTCCCAGAGAACAACTGTCACCTAAAAGTGGTTCTATCAGATGTTTCCCAACAAGTCTTCAGCAGTGAATATATGTGTGACTTAGAGAATCCTACTTCCTAGGCAGTGTTTTAGCTTTAAATGAATGGCAAACCAATACACTAAAACTACATGCTCTGATTGTGGCACCGAAATCACCTTCACTGACTTCAGCAGGACATGGATAAACCTGTGTGGTTTTGCTAGAGGATTATGAACTGACTTTAGCACTTTCCCAGTCTTTGGATTCTTGCAAAGGCAGTGCCATGGGATTGTTCTGTAACAGTGTAGATGGCTTGATTGCCTGGGTTTCATTTCCTTTGTTATTCCCTTCAGTGTATCTCTGTGCTGAGCATCTCTCCTGTCTGCTCTCTTCAGATGCCTTTGTGTTGTCAAAAGAGACTTCACACAGGACAGTGAGTCCCCCAGCCTTTGTAATAATGAAGTATTTCTGTTTTCAAAAGCCTTCAGCAGTGTCCCCACTGCTCCCCACCAAGCAGAGTAACACAGGAGTTGCTCTAAGTTATCAGATTTCTCTATCTGCCCCATTTTGGGTGACACATTTATGGAGAGTCCTCCAACCTGCTCACCTCCCCCAGGCTCACCAGCATCTTGTGAGCCTGCTGGGGAATGGATTGGTGCTCTGGAGTGGTCACTGAACCTTGACAAGTGGCTCCACACAGGCCTGGGAGGCTGGAATGAGATCTGGTACTCAGCTGCTGCCCTGACATTCAAAAATATAATGGGTGAAATCCCGGACCTGCCTGAAGTCAGTGGGACTTCTGCCACCGACTTCACCACAGCCAGCCTTTCACCCAATTTATTTCACAGCCCCCGGTGCACGAGTGTGCAAGGTCAGGCTCTCACCATGGTCCCACTGGAAGCATTTGCCAGGCCTTGTGGAATTGTTCCTTGTTCTCAGTACTGCAGTTCAGTGGGAATTCTTGCCTGTGCCTTCACGGGTTAGGAATCAGCTCTCAGCTGATCAGCACGGCTCGCACTGTGCTCGTGGAGGGTGGGTTGGGAGCCTGTGGAGGTGTTCCCTTCTTGCAGAATGTTTGCTCCAGTGGGGATTTTTTTGGGGGTCTTATTTCTAACAACATCTTTTGAAGCTTGTTTTATGTGGAGAAGAAGAATTCGGCCCTTACTACAAACCTTAACTCTAGCAGGGTGTGTGCCTGTGTTAATGCCTTTCTTTCTATAGATAGCTTGATCCAAAAAATGTGGATTCTGGAATTTGGATGCAGCTGTAAGTGAGGGATCTGGCTTGGGAAGGGGTGTTGATCCTGCCTGCTCCATCAACAGCCCTTAGCTGCCTCTTGGAGATGTTCATGAGGCCCATTTTATAGGGTCATTGTCCAGGTCTCCCTGTTGATTTCTTTAATAATACTGAAAATGCAGTTTAAAAAAATTGTTACTTTGTCCAAGAAACTAGACTCAAACTAAACCAAAAAAACCAGGAAAGTTCACTCTGAATTTCTGGGATGAGAGCCAGTTCTCAGCCACATGTTGTAACTCTATTATTTATGTCCTTATTTATTGACTACATTGGCACCTAGAGCTCCCATCTCGGCCTGAGGCCCTGGTGCAGTACATGTGAAAAGCATGGTAAGGGTGAGTCCCTGGCTGTGTAGACCATACAAGACACAACAAACACAAAAAAAATCTTCCTATAAATCCCATTTTATATAGCAGGAACTGAAGCTTCTCTCTGGCAAAGTTGCACAAAGAAATGAGAGTCCTCCTGCATCTCAGGTAGGGGCTTTAGAGACAATTCCAGTTCCAATCATGTTTCCTTGTCTCTTCTCTCTTCATGAATAAATCTTTCAGTTTTTTCCCCTGGATCCTGCTGTCCATTGTCAGAAGCAGTGCCACCTCTGGCACTGAGACTGAAAGGATTAAGGGAAGGGCAATGTCCCATTCCACATTTCCCTTGCTTCAGTGGTTGAGGGAAAATGTTAGTATTATATAAAAATAGTTTCTAGAATCAAAGCCAATTTATTTCAGTCAGGCTTCAAATACATTCAAAAAAAGAGAAAAGATAGACACCAGTTATTGTCTATTGCAGTTTAGATTAGTATTTCCTACTGCTCAGGTACCTGTCATTTCTTCTGCCTTCTCTCTTCCCCTGAGGCATTGAGTCCCTTTCAGCTCCAGCTGAAGGTATGAACTTGGGTTTTCCCTAATAATGAAACACAATACCAAATTGAAGCTTCTTGAAGGGCTCATGAGGGAAGTGCGCAAACATCTGGTTGACATTTAATCTAGAAATGTCAGGTCTCAGCATTTCCAACCCAAGCTGACAGCTCCTTGAACACCAAAACATTCTTATTGAGAAAATATAGGGAAGAGGTGGATCAGAGACCAAATATTAAACTGGAAAAAGGTGCTTGTTTTTCTTAAAAGAAGCGTGTGTAAGCTCTGTGTTTGGAAACCTTGGCATATTCCTGACTGGAATCAGCATTACCATGCAAGGAGGGCAGTTTGCTGTGGGGAAAGCTGGGCTGAGGCTCTCTGTGAAGGTGGGGGTGACCTCCAGCAATCCTTTTGTCATTTGAGTCAGTCAAACTTTGCAGCAGCTGGCCAAAGCTGGCTCCAGGGCTCTGCAAATGGCAGGAGGTCCCCAAATCCTCTCTGCCACACTCAGGTACTTGTCATCATAGCTGTTTCTGTCCCAGAGGTACCACGTTTGTGCCCTGGAGCACACTGGACTTCTCAGTTTAGCTAAGGGTTTGATAGGAATGCAGGACCTGCATTCCACTGGCCCCCAGGATTGTCTAAGCCCAGCCTAATGGTACATTCCCTCTTCCCAGATCCCAGGATGATGCTTCCCATGGGCTGGCTGTGGGCTCCTTGAGGCACATAGCCAATGCAGGGCTCAGCTCTCTTGGTGAGACTGAGGAGGTTTAGTCACCAAGTCCTGGAAAAGCCCAGGCTTAAATGCATGTTTAAATCCCAGTTAAAGAAATGAAAATGGAAGATCTGCCTAGGAAATGCACCTAGAAACTGCTTTGGAGACCTGGCTTGGACTGAGAAAGTCAGGCTTTAGTTGTGATTGAAAAGTTCAGCAAAAGTTTCTCTGTTTGTTTTTTAGGACAGAGATTTTCTTTTCTCAAAAAGTAATATAAAAGCGAGAAACAACCATTCCTGGGAAAGCACTGTTTTTAGCAGAGCTGATGGGGGCTTTTTTAAGAACTTTTTTTTTTAACATTATCTAGTCTTCTGACTGCATTCTTCTACTCTTCACTTTCTTTATACCCCTCCCTGTCTTTAATTCCTTCCAATACGCTTCATCTTAAGGAAAGAAGGAGCAGATGTTCACATGTTATTCCAGGTGAAGTTCCACCATCTGCCTGTGACATAACCAGATTTGTATTGCTTTACTCTCTGACCTCACATTCTCCTGGCTCTTTTCTCCCCTGCTGTCATGGCAGAGCTGCTCCCTGTGCTGTAGGCAGGGATGATGCCCACGATGTCTGGATTTAATGGTGACTCTTCCCCCCATAAGTCAGGTCCCCTGATGTGCTGTATCTAGCAACAACCATCACCACTTCTCCCCTTCCACTGCCATTTACCTTCCTTCAGAAAAGATTTCTGCTTAAGGGGGTGTCCTGGTCCCGAGTGAAAGAAATAATTTCATGTCCAATTTTCTTCTGCCCAACATCCTGCGATGTAATGTCATGTTTCTTATATCCAGCCATGGTAAAAACAGCAGGCAGGCTGGCTTTTGGAAGTAAGGATATAGGATCTGATCTGCTTTTTATTGGAATCAGTGATCAAGTTCTCACTTCAGCAAAACTCATGACTCACACATGGCTCACAACATCTCATTTGCACCACTGAATGCTCTGGGTTAAAACAAAGGTCATTAGAAAATGTGCCCAAGAGGTTAAGACCTGTTTAAATGCACATTAAGGGGTGTGATGTTTGAGGGGAGTGTAGTTAAACTGAGCAAACCTGATGGGAGAGTATGTCTCCCCAGCTTTTACAGGATGCATCAGAATTTCTGGGCCTTTCATTATTGTTGGCTGATCAATAAACGGGCTTGGCTTTGCTCTAGCAGGAATAGTAGGGTGGAGAGGGAATGGGAATAGTTTGTTTCAGGAAACAGTTTCATGTAAGCTCAGCTTGTAAGAATCTCAAACTGAAGAGTTCACATGACTGGAAGGCAAAATCTTCTGGCTGAGGGCCAAGTAGGGAAATGAGTGGTGTTTGCTGGGGGAGCTTAACCCGGCTTGGGGACAGGAGGAGTGGCTGGTGGGGAGATAAGCGGGTGCCCTCTGCACCCCTCTGAGCCTGTTTCTACCTTTCTGAACCCACTTTGCCTCTCCTTGTCCTAAGGAGACCGGATCTGTTGGTGGTGATCCCAAAAGGCTCTGTTTTCTTTGTAATTTGTGCCCATGTGGAGGCTCTTCCTAGGAAAGGTTCCTTGAGTACAAGCCATGAACGTTTTTTTTGGTTGCTTGAGAATGACCCTTTCCAGGTGGTACGGGAAACTGGGACACGCAATGCTGGGAGCTGTGGGATCAGCTGCTGCTGCTGTGGCCCCATAGTGCTCCTGCCCATCTGAGCAAGGTGATGGGGTGATGTTTCAAGGTGTGCAAAAAGACTTCTCCATGGTCACGATCATCCCCTGTTGCACAAGGCATCTCATTCTGCTTCTGTGAGAAGGAAAGGCTGAAAGAGATGGAGAACAGAGGGACTGTTCCCTCTTTTCGTCCCCTGGAGGGTGTGTTATTTAATTAGGTACAAAGGCTGTTAAAATCAAAAGGTTAAATTGAAAGTCTGCTTGATTTATTACAGCCTCCAGCAAGAAGAGAGAAAGAAATTCTGAAAAATGTTCAGTTTTAGTTCATATCTTTCAATCTTGGACAGAAAAGAAAGAAAGAAGCAGGAACTAACTTTCCATGTAAAATTCAGTTTTTGTTTCAAATTTTCACTTTGGGATTTTGTTTTGATTAAATTACTAAATTACTGGGTTTAGTCAAACCTCCAAAGCTAAAAGGAATTAGAAGCTCATTACAGAACATGGAAGAAAATATTTTGTTGGTGGTGTTCTTTTCTTTGTATCTTCAACTAACTTGTTAAAAAAGAATTCCAAAATGAGATATGTCTCCTTTTATCCATGTAGATTAAAAAAATTCCTTTTGATCTTCCAGGCAAAATAATTGTAATTTTACAACCAGTTATATTCCAGCTATTGGAAGCATTTTTTTCTCTTTTACCCTAAATTCCATGTATATGTTAATACTCAGTCTGCCCTTTAAAAGTCACGTAGACCAGGTTTATGTTTGTTTTCAGAATTTGGATGTATTTTGGTGGGGAGCCGGGTTGAGCCCCAGCTCCAGGCACTCTCTGCCATATGGAAATGTTTGCAGATGCATGCTGGGGAATGTGGAGCTAAACCATGGCTCCTCATTGAGGAGCAGTGCTGCCTGCTGAGCATGTTTGGAAATCCAGGGGTTTAGTTGAGCAGGATATCTGTTTTCTAGGTCAAAAAGAGCATAATTTGGCACTCGGCTCTGGTGGAAAGTCATGGAGAACTGGCTTCCTACTCGTCCTTTGTGACACTGAAAATGTGTTTCTGAATGAGTGAATCCAAGGGTTTATTCAGTTTTGGACACATGGAGTTTTATGGTCTTGGCCCAGCCCTCTTGTATAAAGGAACTGGAGGGTGGGTGCAGAGCTAGACACCAAACTGGCAAGATGTCACAAGGATTGGCAAGATGTCACAAGGGTTAGATTGGCTATTAGGAAGAAATTTTGCCTGTGAGGGTGCTGAGGCCCTGGCACAGGTTGCCCAGAGCTGTGGCTGCCCCGTCCCTGGAAGTGTTCAAGGCCAGGCTGGATGGAGCTCTGAGCAACCTGGTCTAGGAGAAGGTGACTCTGCCTGTGGCAGGGAGGTTGGGATGAGATGAGTTTTCAAGTCCCTTTCCACCCAGGTGATTCTGTGGGGAAGGCTTTCTTGATTTGTGAGTCCTTTGAGATGTACAGAGCAGAGGTTCTAGAAGTACCACCTATGTGTATTGCTGGACAGCCTGGGGGGACTTGTTCTTCCAGTCCCTTTTGTGGGCTTTGAGTTTGGGAATGTGCCTTGGCTGAAGAGCTGCTGCTTTGGAGCAGTGATATGTGGTGGTCACCTGTGGGGTGGGAGGAAGGGGCTTTTCAGGAGTCAGCTGCCTTGATTACACAGTGCTTCATCATTTTGTTTGCTGAATTGAAAATTACCTTAGAAGTGCACAGTAAATATTGTTAGTGCTACTGCAAGACTGTGTCCAAATTGATTCAATCCTGAAAGCAGCTGGAAAAGCACCAGCACTTATGTCATGCTTGCTCGTGACTTACGCAATCAGAGGTGGTTTGCAGCACACTTTGCAAAAGGTAGAATGAAGAACTCGACCTCTCTGGCTAAGCTGGGTCTAGATACAGCACTGAGCTCTTAAATGCACAGATATCAGGATTTCATAGAAGAGCCCCACGAGTTTTCACACTTGCATGTAAAATTTCGCCCCTTCTGGAACACAGAGGCTCGTGATGTTTGACAACACACACACGAGCAAAGTCACCCCGGACTGTGCAGAATCAATCGGGGGATGCTGTTTGTGTCTGGAGAAAAGTATTTAATCATTTTCCCAAAGATATGCCTGATATGAATGGTAACAGGATGTTTATAACAGAGATAAGGCTGGGATGAAATTCTATCCCTCTCTGGGAGCTAATAAAAGCAAAGATTTGGAATTAAGTATCACTTTCTCTGAGCTGCACACGAATGAGGAAATGGGGTCAGAAGGGCAAGCTGCAACATTGTAGGCACTTTATCTAAAACATAAGCATTACTAGAGTGCATTCTGGCCAAATTAACTCTCTCAGATCTGCCATGTTAGCATTCCTGTAGTACTTAAGCCTGCCAGCTTTACTGCTCCGCTGACTGAGGGTTGAACTCCAAGTTGGGGTTGACACTTGCAAACAGGGCTCTGAGTGGGGAGGGTCTGTTGAACCCTTCTGCAATTAAATATTCTCCAAAGAAATGCCAATGTCATTGTGAAAAAGAAAAGGGGAAAGAAAAAAAGGTGGGGTGGAGTCACAGAAATATGATCTGCTCTGCTCAGTGCACAAATCCCTGAAAAGTGGAGTTTTCTTTGCACTAGCAGTAAAAACAGGAGTATTTGCTTTGCTACTGTTCATTGCAAAGCACTTGGATCAGAGAGTCAGGACTTGAAATCGCAGCCTCCTTCAAGTCCAAAGTGAGCCTTTTGATACCACACTGGGTAGTTTAGCCCTGGGTGATGTCAAAAATCTCCCTAAAATCAGGATGCAACTTTGGGGTGGGAGCACTCTGCAAGGTCAGCATCATCTGTGTTTGAGAGATGTCACGTCATTGAGCAAGAGCTGCTCGCAGGTGCTCCAACCAAAAGCAAGATCCCCTCCTGCCAGGCAGTGTCAGGGTGTCTCTGGCAAAAACAGAAGGACAGGAAGCACGTGTTATCCCCATACGTGTCACGGGGGATTGGTGGAGCTGATGCTATCTCCACCATGAAAGCAGAGGTGCAAAGGTCTGCAAAGAGGAGGAATAATATTAAAAGTAGCACCTTCCCAAGATCAGGCAAATGCTTGGGAGCTAAATTACTTCCTTGCTGTATAAGGTGGAAGCAGAAGAGAGCAGAATGTGCTCCACACCTTTCCGTGGAACAGATGGCTCCCCACAGTAGTTATGGACCTCAGCCAGGAGGGATGGGGAGAGCTCTGCCCCAGGGTTCTGTTCAGGCCTGGCTGCAGCTGGTTGAGTTTGGAGTATCTGTTCCACTTGAAATGCTGCCTTGTTTCAATATATTTCTGAAGTTTTCGTTCTGATTCGAGATTGAAGTAGTATTTTCTAAATGTACTGGGCAAAATGTACTTTTGCACCTTTTGCAAAAATCAAGTCATGCCAACTGCTTGGAGTGAAGGGACTGCTTAGGCTTGTGGTGGTTTTGGTTTGGTGGTTTTTGAGTTTTTTTTTTGGAAAGAAGGAATAGATCCTCAGGATCTCCTAAATGCCTCCATGGTAGTGACCACTTTTCTGTCTTCAATTTTACAAAACAATAAGGTGGTCCTAAATATCCTGTCTTTCTGGGATCCCTGGGAGTCTTACAGCAGGGAGGTTGATGGGACAGGGATTGCCACCTCCAGGGCACTGTGTGTACAGTGAGGATGCTCTTGGAGGTACAAGACTGGGGAAACCTGGTGTCCTCGCTATTCCCTGGTAAGAACCCAAAACCCTCAGCAATTCCCCTCAGCCCTGCAGGGCTGTCTGCAGTAGATTATCCCAGAACCTATCCTGGGTGTCAGAAGAAGGATATCAGTTTGAAATTCCATCTGTAAAATGGCCTTGTGTCAATAGAATGAGACTTTGTGATTATAAAAGCATTTTCTTATATTACTATTCTCCAATTTCCAGTCACAGAATTGAGAGATTCAGTGGTCCAGAGTTAAATGGATTGTCTAGTGTCTCACAAGCAATTGGAAGGGAGACAACCCAGCCCTTGCTTTTAGGACACCCAAACTACCTTTTTACCCAGTTCCTTCCTGAGAAACCTCTTGAGTTTGTAAACTGCCTGGCTGGGTGCTTTTTTTTTTTTTCCTTTTTTTTCTTTTTTTTTTTTTTTAACACAATCGCTTGAATTCTTATCATAATTCCTTATCTATGGCAAAGAGCAGTGTAAATACCTCAAGTAAAATCTCAGCTGTGCTGGGAACAGCTAGTCCTTGTTAGCTGATGGTGGTTTATGTTGCAGATAGCAGTTATCTGAGGAGGCTTTGCACAGCAGTGTAAAGCCATTCCTTTGTCAGCTGAGGTCCATCAAAGTCCTGTGGAGGATTTGGCTGCTGGAGCATCTTGGTAGGGCATTGCTGTGCCATTGCAAGGTGCCTTGGCAGGAAATGAGGCAGCCATTCCCTTGAAATCTGAACTCTGTGATGCTGTGAATTAGAGGGGAGTGTTGTCTCCAGCACCAGCTGCCAAGGGATCGTGCTGCCAGCTTACTCCTTTCCTCATTTTATTTCCCAGTGGACCAGCTTCCAGCTGGATCCCAGCCCTTCAGAAAGGGGAGGAGAGTGGAGGCTGTGATTTGCTAGAAATCATTCATATAGAGGAAAATGGGAGTGGGTAAAAAGAGTTGGAAGTTCTTCAAGTAGTTTATAACTCCACATTGCTGTCTGGAAATGCTGCTGAGCATCCCATAAACCTATTCTTTTCCTTGTGCTGTTCCCTCTGCTCCTAGCACTGGACACTGAAACCATGTCAGATAGGTCACTTCACACTGGCCTTTTATTTTTTTTTTAAAGCACACAAGGACTTCCTAGGGTTTAAAATCATGCAGTGAAACTGCATGTGACAAAGCTGTCAGTATTCAGGAGGAATTGCCAGCAGTGTGTTAATCCCAGCACTCACACGGATCTCCTTGGGTGAGATCTGCTCCCCTTCCAACACGTTCCTTCCAGTTTTCTTTTTAAACCACAATCAAAACTCCCCTGTATTTTGGTTGAGATTTGAAACAGCCAGTGGTTCATTGATTTCACATAAAGGGCTTCTGTGCAGGGGATTGTGCATTCGTTAAACTGCTTAGAGCTGGTCACCCTTCCTCATCCAAAGCCCTGGGAGGAGCCGGTGGGGTTTCCACTGCAGCCACCCTACAGGGGGAGGGGAGCAATGCTGGTGCTGCTGACTCTGCTGGGGCTTTGGGGTCTCACTGGGGAGCTGGATGAGGCTGCTCAAATAGGGAGAGCCAGCCAGACTGGGGAAAAAGTCTTTATGGCTGGGGCAGGGACCTGGACTCCAGACAGACGCCTGTGGAAGTGTCCACCTCCTGCCTGTGGCTCCTCAGCCTGTGACATGACTGGTGTTCAGTTCATTCTGGGCTCAGTATCTGGTGCTCAAAGTGAACCCAGGGCCTCCAGTCCTGTGTTACATCAGTTGTCTCTGTTAAAGTATCTTACATTTTGCAGCCCCTACTTTAAGAGGGGATTAAAATAGTCCAGTACAGCTTCCTAGCTTGCCTGGAAACTGTGTGCATGGTGAAATCCCTGTGTCTTCATCTCCCTGCTCCTCCTCTCTTCTCTCTCCCAGGGCATCTCTTGTTCCCCATTTGGACCCATGTGGCTTTGAGGTAGCACAGCCTTCCTGAGCTGGGATCAGAAGCACCCTCTCTTCTCCACCACCTCTGAGGAGCTGTCAGAAACTTGTTTTAGAGCTTGACAGTGCCTTGAGTAGGAAGCCAAGCTCTGTGTCTGAAAAAATCAGTACAGGATCCTGATAAATTGGTCTGTCTGATGGTGCTTCTATATTTGGGTTCTGTTCCTTGTGGTTGCACAGAAAGGTTTGAAAACATGCACTGGAGAGACCAGCAAAACATAAATCTATCTTATTTCAAATTTGAAGTTGGTAAGGCCATCTCATCCCTCAGCAGCCAAGCAAGGATTTTTGAATGAGTCGTCCTGGCAAAAATTAATACCTTATTTTAGCTTCAGGGATAAGTTTGCACCAGCTTACCCTGAGTGACTGAGTTAACATACAGGTCTGCAAAAAATATTTGGATTTTCAAAAATAATTAAAAACACTGTGCAGGCATCGTAGTTTTATTTAAGTGGGGCAGTGTTACATGACAGGCTTTCTACTCCAGCCACCTCTATTGCAGTAGCAGTAGGGTGTGTTGGTTTCAGTATGACTTGCAGAATTTTTTCTCTCTTTTTGGACTGCATTCATGAACAAGTTTATGTGGATGGAAATGATGCATGGAAATCTCTCATTCTAAGCGGTGTTAGAAATTACCAAATTATAAATTTTAAACCATATAAGCACCTTGGATTTAATGGGAATTGGAAGACAGTTGAGAAATCAGGCCCTAAGTTCTCACTCTAGCAAAAAAGTTGAAGGCTCGGATGGGCAGGAGCATCCAATGAAGGTAGCCAGGGTCAGTCCCAAGTTCACTGTCACTTCCACAGGAGTCACCAGGTGGCTTCTGCTGAGTCGAGTTATATCCAGCCTGGAGTCTGTTTTATCCCACTCACTTGCGGACGTTTTCCCTGCAATATTTACCCTGGTCCTCATTAGGCTGGAGAAGGATGTTTAGCCTCCCTGGCCTTTGGTTCTCCTGGTGCAAGAAGGGACCCCTCATCCAAAAATGCCTTTTGACTATAGGTGCAGGAAATCACTGGCAATTTGCCTCTGGATTCCTGTGCCCACACAGAGCTTGGCACAGAAGGGATCTCATAGGAGCAGAGGAAACTGGGTCCTGCCACTGACAGCAGTAATGATAACATGGGAATTGACGAGTCACCATTTCCTCTTCTCCTGAACTATTTCCAATTCTTCTGACTAGGAAAAAGACATTAATATGTATCTGTTCTGTACAGTTTTGGATCCATCACTTCTCTTTGCCTAAACACACATTTTATTTCAAGCCAAACCTTGATGTGTGTTCCTACTGAATGTGCTCAAACATTTCCCTAATATTCTCCAAGGAGCCTGTCTATGAGGACTTTAGAGAGGTAAGCGTCCCAGAAAATATTGTAGTCGATGAGTTTTACATCAAGGCTCGCTCTTGCACTCTTTTCCTGGTTTTTTTTTTCCCTTTTGAAGTGGAAACTCTATTCATTTTCAAAATAGACATGTGCAGTCAGCAAGGATGAAAATGAAGGTAATTGTCAAAAATCCTGCCAGAAGGGATTTCTCCACTTTAATTCCTGCTTACATTATTAAGACAAGTAAATTATCTTTTCATGGAATGTTTCCTTTTTTTCTGGAAACACTACTGATAAATGATGTAATATTCAAGGCCCTTCTCCACAGCTGTTGGAAGCCCAAAATTTCTATTCCCTTCACCACAAGAGGTGCAGGTGCCAAGTAAAACCTTAACCTGACTTTCATGATGAAATGTGATGGTATCACAGAGGGAAATGAGGAATCTACAAATATTATTCTGAAAGTAATGGATTGATTGAGCTCCTGTATTTTTTCCTGGGTATTTTTAGGAGCCTGCTCTTGTTGCTACAGGGATTAGGAAGAAGCCAAGCAGATTTCTGAAATGGTAGCTGAGAGGGGCTTTCTCTGGCTGTGACCTGAAATACTATTTTAAAACCACCTTGACAGGAACAAGCTATAGCTGCTGTGTCAAAGCAGAAAGCTGCTATTTTTATCCCTGAATTTTTAACCAGTTCTCAGGAAGTGCTTGCTTTCTACATTGCTTTCAGATTGTCACTTCCAAACCGAGAGGACTTCTGTGGTATCCTTTAGGAAGATGGAGTAGCTCAAGCAGAAAAGCCTCATCAACTGACAGGATAGTATAGTGCTTTTTTGTGAAAAAGAATCCCTTTTCTCCTGGTTTTTATTCTTCTCTAAGCTGTCCACTGAAACTTGAATAGCAGAGGCCACTTTTGCTCCATATCTAAAATAAATTAGGTCCGTTGTTGACATTTTAGCACAAGTAGCTTATCTTAGGCATAAGAGCTGCTTAACCCATTGCAAGGGGGAATGAATACTTTTTCCCCCACCCCAACATAAACAGTGCCTGGACTTTCCAAACAGTGTTTGGGAAGGTCTCTTGACATTTGACACTGTGCAATTTACTACTCTTGTCAGGTGAGTAGGTTTGTCTCCAGTGACCAGTGCTGGTCCCTGCTGCACTGGTGATGGGTGTTCTAATACCCCTGCCCAGCACCCACTGCTGCTCCTTTCCTCACTCTGTGGAAAGAAGTTCCAGCTGCCCATGAGCCATCTCTCATCTGCTCAAGGGCCTTGTCCTCCTGCTTCGAAGCTAAGGAGAAAAATAAGACTATTTAATCATGTAATTGGTTGGAGCCTCCTTGTTGCGCTCTTTTATGTCTAAATGAGCAGCCTTTAAGGGGAAAGTTGCTTTGTAAACTTGTGGCATTTTGAGTTTAGGAGGTTATGGACACAGAGGAATTGATAGATGTCAGATCACCTAAAAATTCTCATATACTGACATGAGGAGTCAGCCCACTTCTGGCTGGTTTTTTTCATGCTGAATACATCAACTTCAGCATCCCATCACTATGTACACAGCTGTGGATTGTCAGTGGGGATCTGGCAGGACAGGGAATTTTAGATCAGGATTCAATTGCATAAGTATTGTGAATTTTGGATAAGGACCCAAGTGTTCTGTACCTGGTACTTGGCTAATTTTTACTGTTGCTGCTCTTTGACTCTGTTCCTCTGAGCAGTGCTTATTTTAAATGTGGATATTAAACCTGAGGGAAATACAGAAGGAACAGGTGAATTTTAAGGGTTTGGAGCTAGATAAAATTTATCAGGTTAACTAACAAGAAGAAAAGGAAAAAAACCCACTCATTTTCTCTGGTATATGCACAAAAGATTTGCAATTTCCCAAATGCCCTGGGGAGATGTGCGAATGAGAAACTTCGGTGCTGTCAAAGTATCTTTTAGAAGTACTCATTTATCTGAGTGCTATTTTTCAGTACGAAAACATCATTTATATGGGTTCAACGAAGAGAGCACAGGTAGTTATTGTGATGGGCCTCTCTGAAAATATCCAAATCCTACTTGTGCCCACTGAAAAACCCCCTGTGCTGCCTGAGTTCAAAAGCAAGTACCTGACTTGCCAAGGCACTGCAGAACCACCTTCTGACTGGTAACGCCTCTGAGTTCCTGTGCCTTGGGAGGCAGTGGCCTCCAAAATGCACGGTCCTGTGGAAGATGTCCTCAGGAGAAGTTGAACGCTGGGCTTTCCAGAGCAAAGCTAAACACGAGTGATTCACTGCAGTGAGGGAGCCTGGCTTTAGCCTGGGCTTGGAGGCGGCCGGCGTGGCTGCCTGGCGTGACCGCGCTTCCCAAGAAATCCTGACGTATTCTAGGTGGAGGTGCTGATTGCAGCGCATGAAGTCAAGCTGTGTTTAGCAACAGCCTTTGATGAGAGCACCATCCCTTCTGTCGGGTCCTGAAGACATTACCTAACCATCTGCTTTCTGAATTCCTGGGAACGGCCCAGCTCAGGGCTAATGGAACCAACCAGACACATGCACACACCAAAAATGAGTTTTGCTTAACACCTGGGGCCAAGCCCTCAGCTGATATAAATGGGCAGCAGTGACACTAAGCTAATTTATGGCAGCCCTAGATTTGGCCCAGGAATACTATTATTTTTCTATTTAGAGAAGTGCTAGCAGTTTGCAGGAGCTTGTTATTAGGAATGAGCCAACTATTTCGGAGGAAATTATGGAGTAATAACAACCACAGAACCTAAATTAGTTGTTTTTAAGTTATGAGAGCATAAAATAATAATATCTGACACCACTAACCACTATTCTTTTTTGCACTCTTTAAAACTTCAGCTGCACTTTGCCAAACCAATTGTTTCCAGATTCTGTCAAAAATATTGTCCTTGGGCAGAAAGCTTGGATGCTAAATTTCAGCCCAGAATGATTTTTATGGCGGAGTGACAGAAACCTTGAAAAGGGGATTTATAATGAATACAACCTTAACTACTGTGGTGTGAACGGTGCTGCAATTCTCATTAGCTGAGCTTTTTTTTCCTTTTTTTCTCAGAATTTCAGAGGGTGAGGCTGACCATAGGAAGTAGTTGACTTGTGTGTACACTTCTGTCATGGCAGGAGAGGAACTCGGCAGCTTCATTTCCCCTTTCATCCCTGAACATCTGTCAGGGTTCAAAGATTCTGAAGCAATAGGATTTCGGGATGGTTTTTCATGTTGTGGCTGTGAGCGTGGGCAGCTGGTGTGACTGTGAGCCGAGGGGTTTCAGCGTCAGGAGTTGACTCTTCTTCTCCTCTTTAATGAGGTTTATTCACTGGGGCACTGTGGAAAAGGTTTTGAACCTGGAAAGAAGCCTCAGCAAATAATGAGGAGGGAGAGGGACCAGCAACTAGAGGATGTGCCAGGTTTGTGTCCTGCTCAGCTTTACTGCTCAAGTCCAGACTTTGGGCTGTGGGAGAAGGTGAGAGACTCCTCTGTGTATGTTAAACACCAGGTGTGCAGGGCTGGGAAAGGGGAGTGGAGAGCTGGCTGGAGGATTTTTCTGTATGTTTGGACTTCTGTTTCCCATGAGCAGAGAGTTCCAATCACCAAACTCTTGCAAAAGTGGTGTAGGTGCACCTTCATTTTAAGGTATTTCTTCAGCATAGCACAACATTCAAGGCAAAAAACCAAAACAAACCCTTTAAAACCAGTTTGTTATAGAAACAGAGAATTTCTGACTGCATGTAGCCCTGAAGCAGCCCTTCTTTGAAATTTCAATGTAAACGTCGTCTTAAGTATCCAACTTCCAAACTCTCAGGGTGGGATCTTAGCTGTGGTGGTGGTGGAAACCACAGGGAAACCAAAAACCCTAAAATAAGAAGTGATTTCTGTAGCCCACTGGGTCTCCCCAGGATGGTCTCCTGGGGCTGGAAGATGATACATGTGGTGAGTAATGTCATCATCATCCCAGAGCAGAAAACAAACCCAAGTTAAAGGTCTTAGGAGTCTTTCATCTGCACTTTCCCAAGCCACAAATGGCGAAATCTCCACATGGCTTGCTCAGATTCCTTTTGAAAGATGAGAACTTCTGTTCTCCATGGGAGAGGCAGAATGGGAATGAAGTTGCTCTGTTAATGAAGAAACCATTAATAATAATTGACCCTGCTAGAAGCTGTTCTTGTGGTGCCTTCTCTTGGTGTCTTTGATAGGAAGGGGGAAGATTTTGATGAACCTGCAAGATCTCTCCTTTCTGTCTTCGAAGCTGTTGAAATTCACTTAAGATAAGGAGGAAAGAGGGTTCTTCTAAACTGAATATTCCAGTTAGCAGCTTCATTGGCCATGTGCTTTGCAGCAGATGGTGTGAAATGCTTTATGTGGTTGCTGGCACAGTAGCTTTTAGAAACCATCTTTTCTGAATTGCTATTTTTGAAAAAAATTGAATTGATTAAATATATATACACATGTCCACATGTATATGTATGTGTGTGTATATATGTATGTATGTATATGGATAGATGTGGAGTGGATTGTGTTTGAAGATGGTGAGTTGAGTGTCATCACCCAGCCCTGAGTACCTAAATACATTAGAAATACGCAGGAGACCGAGGCTGGGGTAACTCTGGCTGCCCACTGGAGGTTGTGCATTCTCTGCTGCCATCTGGCTAACTGGAATTCTCCCTCCCTGCCCTGGCAATCCAACCAGGAAGCATTACTAGTCTCTCTTTTGCAGGTGGCTGGGATATCACTTCATGCAATTCGGTGAAAATGCTTGCAAATATCACCTCTCTGCTCTAGTGAAGCATCTCCTGTACAACACTGATGTGCTTAGTTCAGGAACTGTGATTTTTGGTTTGGTTTGGTTTTTTAGTTTTTTTTTTTTTTTTTCAGCTGGAAATAATAATTTAATAGTTTTTAGCAATTTTCTGTCTTCAGGGCCTGACCTGCCATTTGGGGGGTTTATATGTCTGCTTGACTCTTCATAAGGGCAGATCAAGAGAAAACACCTGCCAGCCCAAAGGTACATGCACTTTGTCTGGCCTCTTCTTTGGGATCTCCTTTTCCATCTGCTCCATGTTTGTGTAATCCAAAACAAAGGCTGCACCAAGCCAATGCAGGGCAAGGGGAAGGGAATAAACAGTCGTGTTTGTTTTCCATCCTCTTGCTGTCAGATACAAAGGACAACTTCAAAGCAATACATAACGAAGTTGGGTGATACACCAACCATAATTAAAACGCCCCTGCAGGAAGTCATGTCACTGAAACAACAACTGCTTCAGAAAGCAATAACAGTTTTGTGCCAAAGGCATGTGAAACTACTGTGTCTGGGCCGAGACTCCAAAAAACAACATTGCCTCTTGCTTTAATCCATCCCTATCCAGGAGAATTGAATTGAATTCTGAGACTGTGCTGCTTACAGTGGGGCCAAATTAAAGCACAGACTGGCACGGTGTCCATGAGGCATCTCTGAGCAGAGGGGCTTGTGTTAGGGAGCAGAGAGGTTGGAGGTGATCTCTGTGGGAGAGATGTGCCTGGGCAGAGCTCAACCTCTCCAGCTCCCTCACACTCTGTGGTTTATCAAATCTTGTGTTGCTCACTGCCTGCATCCAAGTCCTGCCCTGAGGGAATTAAACCGGGGCATGGCACGACTGAGTGCTGTGCCCAGCTCCGGGCTCTCCAGCACAGGAAGGACAGGGACCTGTTGGAGCCAAGCCCAAGGGAGGGACAGCAAGTTGATTATGGGATGGAGGACCCCTGCTATGAGGGAAGGCTGAGAGAATTGGGATTGTTCAGCCTGGAAAAGAGAAGGCTTTGGATGACCTATTTATGGCCTTGCAGTACCTGAAGCAGCCAACAAGAGAGATGGAGAGAGACTTTTGACAAGGGCCTGGAGTGACAGGACAAGATGGGAACAACTTCAAGCTGGAAGGGAGTATGTTTAGATTAGATATTAGGAATTCTTTATGGTGGATGTGGTGAGGCCCTGGCACAGATTGCCCAGAGAAGCTGTGGTTGCCCCGTCCCTGGAAGTGTTCAAGACCAGGCTGGATGGAGCTCTGAGCAACCTGGGATAGTGGTAGGTGTCCCTGCCCATGGCAGGGGTTGGAACCAGGTGGTCTCTAAGGTCCAAACCATGCTATGGTCCTGTGACATGCAGGAAGAACTTGGGGTCAGCAGAAGGGTGGTGTGACCCTGCCCCAGAGGAGATGGGTGTGGTGCCCTTATGGTGTTCTAATTCAGTGACATCCAGGTGGAAATGGTGAAAAGCTGCCCACACTAAGTGCTGTATTGGTGATGAATTTGGCAAAGGCAAAAGCATCTCTGTCTGTACCAACACTGGTCACTTCAGCACCCTACTGATTTGTGTCTTTATTACAAACAAGGCCCAGAATGCACTAAGGCCAACAAAAAGACCCTACTCAGCTCTGGGTCATGCTTTTGTGCATTTCTCATGACTAGAAGAAATGTTCCTTCTGTAGTTATTGTGTGGGGTTTTGTTAATTAACGTTGTGGAGGTTTTAAGTATTAAATAATATCTGTGGTGCTGCTTTATGGCCTGTGTGGCTGCTGTCCTCTGTGATGCTGTAAATGTCAGTGCTTTCCTCAGTGCTTTCTGCTTTTTTTCCTTTTCCTTTATGGTCAGGGTTGGAAAGGATAACTGCTAATGAATGATTATGAAGTTGACTTTGGAAGACTTTATTTTAAAAGTCAAGTTACACTCCTTTATTTAGGGAGTAGTAATTCTAAAGTGGAAGCAAATTGTTGAATAGATTTACCTGTAGGAAAAGGGGAAAAGCAGCTGCTGCTTTCCATTTTATAAAAGTAGCTTAAAACATAGATCGTTTAAAAAAAACCCTAAAACCCAAACCAAAAACCCCCAAAAACTCTCAATGCAGGTCACTTTGAAGAGAGAAGTTATTCAGAGCTTGAGCAGTAAGCCCCAACAATGAATTTAAGTTACAGACAAACCCCATGTTTTATCAATCAGCTGCTACTTTTAAGTTTGACAACTTCTGTAAGCAGGAAAATGTCAATTACAGAAGATATTTGAACTCGTGGAAATAACCCATGGAAACACAAAATGTCTGTTCACACATCAAAATGATCCAGACTCGAAGGAAGTTAAAAACCAGAATGCACTAAGGAATTATCTGATGGAAAAATGGAAACTTTGTTATGAATTTTCAAGAAATATTGGCTAATTAATTTCTTTGGTGAGTTTATAAGGTTATTTAGGATTGGAGAAAATGAGCTAACTTCCGTATTTTTCCTCATGTGTAACAGCTATGGAAACACTTTGAAATGAGTGTCCCATCATTATGAATTCATTTGGTTATCCTTTTAATAACAATGATGGTACTCAGGCATTTTATATGGATCTTACATCCCATCTCCTTCAGGTGCTGCTTGGTCATTTCACTGAGCACTTGTCAGCTGGGTCTTATTAAATTCCCATTAAGGAAGGAAGAGCTAAATACCCAGTAAAGAAGCTGAAAGGGGAAAAAATCTAAAAAACACATAGGCTCAGGCCTGGAAAATTAGTTTGTGCAGAGCAGAAAGTGTTCTATTTAAGCAAACAAAACACTGAAATTGACTGTTTTACATCCATTGCCACAATAAAAAAATGGTCAGGAACCTGGTTCTACAAAGCAAAATTAAATCAATGCTCATTTTCTGCAGCAAGATGTGCTCTTTGGTGATGTGTTTTGTCAAATGCAGCTGGAAAAAACAGACACAAACTTCCAGGCTTATGAGGTCCTCTGGTCTGAAGTGTGTGATTTAATGTAATGAGTTTTAGAGAGCCTCTTAAAGCAAACCCCAGCATTTCCTAGGGCCAAGTGAGACCATCCACGTGGAACTCTGATAACAAGTAGCAAGTTTGCTTGGACTTGAGTTCTAATGTCCCTTCATGTTGCCTGTAATTTACAAGTTCAGCTGAACAAATTAAGATGATTTTATATCTGCACAAGTGCCTGTGTTGAGTTTTGATGCTGTTTTACTGGTCTGATGAAACTAAGCAATCTCTCATTAAAGCTCCAGGCATATGAATGCTAAATTAGAGCCCAAAATTATATGGTCAGAGGAGTGTGTTTCCAACAGTGAGGAGCACAGCTTGCTTCATAGGTACATTAATAAGCAATGCTTTTTTTTTTTTTTTTTCTCATGGAATATTTAACATGGTCATTAAAGACTAAACATTTTTAGTCTAACCTGGAATACTTTCAGTGTGGGGTTAAAATAGGAAAGTTTTCAGTTAAAACCTTTTGTGCTGTAAAAATTTCCTTTTTGCATTTTCTGTGAAAGGTTTCATTTAGTTAAACCAGACATTTTCTGTCTAAACCCAGAAATATTTGATAGCCTAATTAGGATTATTCTATTTATGGAGGTAATAAGCTAGATGGGCTAAGGAATCTCATGTTACATGGGGGCCAAGCATCACTGTCCACCCAAATCCAGCATTCTTGCCTTTTTTTTTTTGCCTCAAATTCCCCTCCTGCCAAGGGAGCAGTATTACATAGCCAAAATCCTTGGAAAGCCCCGACAGCCCAATGCTGCGTGAGTAAGTGAGCATTAAACAATTAAAATACCACATTGTTAACACCAAATACCATTTCTCAATGAAATTAAGAGATTTCTGGAGTCCAACCCTGACTGCCCAAGGCATTCTTTCCTTCATGCAGAGCTGGGCGTTGCCTGGGGCATGTGCAACGCCCCTCCAGCAGCGTGGGCATCGCCAGTGTGCCAGGGGTGTGACACCGCGGGCATCAGTGCTGTGCCCCCCTGTTTCTTGGGCTGCTGGAGATGGGGAGCTGCCAAAGGCTCCATATGGGATATTCCTGCAGCTCCCTGGAGAGGAGCAGCAGCCCAGCCCTGTGCTCTGTGTCAGCCTTGCTGGAAGAGTGGGCATGGGGCCACCCTCAGCCTCTGGGTGATGTGGGAGGTAACTCAGAAATTATCCAGGGAGCCTTGGGACAGCTGATGCCAGGGCAGCAGTGCCACTCTGGGACCTCTTCTGTTACCTCAAGCCCATGTCCTCTGCTCCAGGGGTGCAGCATCTCCCTCACTGTGGCCCTGGGTGTTCAGTGGGAAGGGAACACCCAGGGCCACTGCTAGGACACTCAGTCACCTCAGCAGAGCCCTCCTATGGAGCAGACCAAGAGCTGGGCAGGTGACCTGGTTAGCAGGTTTGCAGAACTAACCCCATCAGTTCATGAGATGTTCCCGGTCCTTCCTGCTGTCCATGGTGGCATTAACCACACCTCAGTGTCTGAGAGGGATTCACTGGGAGGCTGTAGCTCCCCAGGGAAGAGCCTTTTCATGATCCCAAAGCACCAGCTCGAATTGTTGTCTTAAAATGAATTCCAAGCAAGTGGCCTGACATCACTGGATAGGATTACTGACACCTGTTTAGTAAACAGCAAAATGACATCACATCTTTTCAGCACCAGGTTGTTAAAAGAGAGCTGGAGAGCAGATGTAACCTCCAGAATGAATGGGAGAATTCATTAGGCTTCAAGGCCTTTAAACTCATCAGGGTTAAACAGTGATTTACCTCACACCGTAACTGTTAGCAAGTGATTTAGTGACAAGGGATTGACAAGGTACATTTCCCTGGAGGGCACAGTAAATAATTTTTTCATCCCAAAGTGTTTTTGCAGAAATGTTTATGTATTTGAGTATTCAAAGTTAATTAATTTCCAGTAGTTTGACAGAAGGCACTTTTTTTTTTTTTCTCAATGACCAACAAAATCTTGTGTGAGTTCATCTCTTTTTGCAGTAGTATTTGGTGAACTTTTCCTGCATGATCTAATCTCACAGTGGAAAACCAAATAAGAAGGTGTTGGTAAGCAGGATGAGTTCACCAGCCTGCTCAGCTGGTGTTATGGGTGAAGACAATGCTCTCACATCCTGGAAACAGTACTTTTCCTTGGACTAGGAAACCACAGTGCTCATATGGACAAACCTGTGCCATGGGTGTCCTTAGGCAGATCATCAATATGCTCTTAGCTGACTTTCAGACCCACTGTTTCTATTGTAAATGGAAAAAAGACACCTTCAGCTATTCTGGTTGTCTCACAGCGTCTTTCCATTAGCGTTTGAAGTTGTTCATTGCCATCTCTTAGAGTTCTCTGGGGTTTTTTCAGCTTCTTTCGGTGGGGATTTGTTCAGGTAGGAGTGATAAAGAGAAGCAACCATCAGACAAGAGGCACATTGCTCCAGACATCTTTCAAACAGCTCATGGCAGTAGGATTTTGGTGTCCTGGGTAGTGCAAACAAAAAGCCCAGCTCATAAAAAAGAAGGGGAAAAAACAAAATCAAGGTTTTAGTGATCAAAACTTAGATTTGCATCAAGCAGCATGTCATTAGAGATGAACATGCTGATGTGGGGTTTTTCCATTACTACTGAGCTGATTCAAAATGAAATGTTTTGCTTTAAGGTGTTTTTCCATGATTTTTAGAGTTAACAAAGCGGAAATTTTCATGGAGAAATTTTTGGAGCTTTCCTCACTCCGAAATTTCTCCCAGTGGAGCATTTCCAGCAAGCTCCAGCTATTAATATACCTTAAAGCTAATGGCAGATTGAAGGGTATTTTAAACAGTCATGTCAAGTTTTCAATGCTTAATTAAACAGCCCTTTACTGTGTGCCCATTAAATTCAAATAATGCCACTCCAGCACTGATCTGAGGCTTTTAAATGGCAAAGGGTTTGGCCTGCAGCTTGATTTGTGGTTTTTAGTGATTTTCCATGCCCCTTTCCCCTTCAGAGCTGTATTGAACTTCAGAATTCAAACATTTTGGGTTTGCCTTTTCCTATTTTTCTACTTGCCCATGCCCCTGGCTAATATGTTAAGTCCTTTAGGAAAAGGGCACAAATTTTCCTTCATTTCTGTTACTTATGGCACTGATTGGGGTTTGTTATCTTTTCTGCCAGGGTGATTTTTTAATGCTGATTTTTGCTAGAATGTTGGCATAGCAGCTCTTCCCATCCCTGGTGAAGGATTTCAGTGGTTAATTTCTCTGAGTTACCATAGCAAGGTACTGGAAGATGGTAGGGGCTCGGGAAAGGGTCTCTTGCACATGGCTGAAGTTTTAGCTGTGGCAAAAGCCTTTCTGAAGACAGCCTTAAAACATTGTGTGGATTCCATATTAGAACAACAGTCTCCCAGGGCAAGTCTAAAGCTGTTGAATGGCTTAAACAAAATGCAAGGAAAGTCTGATCTTGTTTAACCAATTTTAAAGTATCTCATTCTCTCTAGGACTGGTTGTTGAATCAATAATTTTCTTGTGTTATGTAAATGTCCTATTTTTTTCTGAGTTTTGTGTGCAAGTTCAGCTTTGGGAGTGGTGATTTTTTGGTGTCTTCATTGGCAAAGAATTTGTGTGTTGATTTTTTTGTGCACATTCAGTAAGTTACCCATCCTGACATGACCACTCCATCCCATTATCCTGACCTCACTGGGGATCTCCACGTTTCCTACCTTTCTAATTGTTATCAGGCTCAGCTGCTGCTGTTCCAGCCCTCTCTGCCCAGGAGTGGAGGTGGAGGAGTCGTGCTGGAGGACATGGATTTCACAGGAGCTTTAACACTCCTGCAATATCTGTGCAGCAGGAATTTCCCTCTGTGAAATTCATCACCAATGACTCGTTTCCACGGAAAGTTGCACTTCCAAGGGCCAGCCCCTGAATGTACCGAGATAGCAAAATCACTTTGTGGTGACTAAGCTCCTTTGAAAGCAGGATTTAGACTTTTTAAGCCGTGTAAGTGTTTCTGCAAATCACATGTTGGTTCATGAAGTAACGGGTGCTGATGCTTTCTTTGGCAGTCACGCTGATGGTCGCGTTCAGAAAGCTTCAGCCGGGTGTTTTCCAGTGCTCGCTAATATTTCGGGTCAACAGTCACGTCTGTCAAGCCTATCCTATAGCACTTGCAAGCCTGAGATACTTTGTACAATGTTAATGAGGATGGTAGAGGACTTTTCCTGTCCTGGGAACAGGCTCAGCATAATAGTTTTCTTGTGTCTGTGTAAGATTTGTTCTGCGCTCGGGGTGGAAAGGAAAAGGCCTCTGTAAAAACAGTGGTTTGATTTTCCTGCTCTCTCCACACACATCCCAGTGGCAAATGACTTCTCTCCAAATGAAAGCTCCTGGTGAATGAAGAAAGCAAGAGGAGCACAGAGGTAATTTAGAGATGGTGAGGGAGGCATTCCTCCTTCCATGAGGAATTCCTCCCCCTGCCAGCCTGTCCAAATCCCTGCTGAAATACGGTGTATCATGTTTTAATCCCCAGAGGCTTCTTGCACTTTGTTATTTGTGTGGGCTGCATTTTTTCCCCACCCACAAGAAGGAGGCAAGAAAACACAGGCTCCAGCTCTTACAGAGTTTGGCTTTTCCCAAGAGTTTGGAGATTTTGATGGGACAAACTTCCCTCTTAGTTGACAGCCCCTTATCTGCAGGCCAAGCACTTGGGTGGCAGGAGAAGGAACTGGCAAGTGAATGCAAATCCCAGCACTGCCCAGAGTGGGTGCTCCTTAAATAATCCTTCTGTGGATTATTTATGCCTTGTTTCCCAAGGGGATAAAGGCACTATCAGTGTCCACCCAGGCAGGTACTAAGAACTGCCTGTCCCATGATAACTGGCCTGATTGGTTTTCCAAGGTACAGAAGCCCCAGAGTGAGGACTTTTGAAAGCCTCTGAGGGGTTTAGCAACATGAGCTGATTTTCAGCAAGATTTGTGCTCCTCTAAAGAGCACCTGTAAAGATAACCAGAGATGACAAAGTGAGTGAGTGCAAATATTCTTTCCAGTCCTGGACAGCTGTTCCAGTTGTGCATCTGTGCCTTGGTTCATGAATGTCCATGGAATTCCCACCCAAACCCAGCCTGTGGTGCTGTGAGGCTGCTTCCTATGTTGGCCAGCCAAGAATTAGTAACTAATAATGAATAGCCAAAGTGAGCAGTTCACTAACATCCCATAAGGTGTAATAGGTCAAATAGCTGATAAACTTGTGAATAAAATAGGATTTATTTTCTTACTTTTTCTAAGGTGGATTAAAAAATAAGAAGAGAAATGAAACATCTAAAATACTTCACTCTTCTCTTTACTTGCATTTTTGTCAAATATTTGAACCATGTTTAGATTTTAGCTGGTATTTTGAATAGTCTCTTAAATAAGTTGGGGGAAATCATGTCTCTTTTAAGCAAGTTGTTTCTTTTAATTCCTTGCTTTTAAAAAGTGCACAAATTCATATTTTGAGAAGTAGTAGGTGAGAAAGGGCAGAATTAACCTGATTTTAAAGGAAAAAAACCTCTCTTAAATATAAAATTGATATTATGTGTTTAGGAAATTATGTTTAGATATATTTTTGCCTTAAAGATGCAAATTTTATTTCTTACTCTTTCATAATAACATAGTTACGATATATTTGCAGTTATGTAGGGTGCCAACCAGTTCATATCCCTGGAAGTTAAAATCCTATGACTAAATAACTTAATATTAGATTTGCTTTTCATAGACATCATTTTGGAAACCTGGGCCATAACTGCAGTGCAGCCAGGCTGTCACCTCCCCGTGCAGGACTTGGTGGCCCTGGCTTAGGCCATATCCACCATTTTTCTGTACCCATACAGGCACAGAATGGTGCCTGGGTGACTTTAATATAACTGGGGTCATTGTCCTTACAGGATTTAATGGTGGTTTTCACCTCACATGCAATTTCCAGTTCAGCTGCAGGCAGCAGTAGCAGGATTGAACAAATGCCAAATAGGCCTGCAGATCACACAAGCTAAAGGGTGCTGGGTTTGATTGAGATACAGTCATGCCTGGAAATGAGAAAAGAAAGGAAAAAAAAAAAAAGACAAGCATAGATTATTTTTATCTTTACTAGACAGAAACACTGAGCATAGATTATTTGCTGTTCCTGGTGCAATATGGCAATGGAGCACCATAAATACCTGGAGTATTTACCACACTGCCTGCATCCATCAGGATTGGGCCTCTGTGTTTGACTCTGGGGCTCTGCATCTGCTCTGCTCTCCCTTCAGTGGTCAGTCCATGACAGAACCTGGTTTAATATGGCAGGCTTTGATTGTGCTTATTTTTATAGAGCAAAAATTCAGCCATAAACAGGGCTTCAATCCTTGCTGGTTCCAGCCACAGTAGAGCATTTGCTCAGCAATTGGCTGTGCTGCCTCTCAGCTCATTTTATCCAGCACTGGTGAGGTTCAGCGCTCGCCTGGGTTATACCAGGTCAGCTTTTCATTTCTTTCTTTTTCTTTCTTTCTCTTTCCCTCTCTCCCTTTTTTTT